>AYEL01068111.1:0-78606 GCA_000484575.1 Olivierus martensii
TTTTTTTTTTGTTTAATAGAATTTCTCATTAACTATTTGAATATATGAATACATAATTAATAATTGCAATAGAAACATTAGATTAAATTGGTTCAATCTTTTTCTGTAAAATAAATTGAATAAATTACAGTGTAAGTTAATTTATAAACAAACAAATCTATGGATTTTTTTTACTTATAAACAAAAATAATTTTATCAATTAAGTAAAAATGTCTTTTCTCTCGAGTACATTTAAATGAAAAAAAATCGTTTCTTTGACTGAATTCCGAATAACTAGGTACTGCAAATTAAGTGCATCTTTTGGAGAAATAGGAAAATGAGATTGGTAAACAAAAAAAACTGCGTATTATTATTATTGTTTATTTGCATTTGATGATAAATGTCAAATACAATTTTTCTTATGTTAATATAAACACATATGGCAAATGGAAATGACAGCGCAGTTAAACAATGTTGCATTTTTGCCAACTATCATCCAGACTGCAGATAAGGAAGGTTATTTTATATATACGATCATTCTAATTTTATTTTTCTATTGTCTTTTTTTATTACTATGTTTACTTTTATTAATAACAACAATAAATATAAGAATAATTCTATTTAGCGTGATTTATTTATCTGTTTTATATCGATTCGCAATTTCTTACTCTCCCGAAAAATATATTTTGCTTTTACCAACTATTTTCTCGAAATGGGATTCAAACGATATTTATGATTCAGTTTTCGCATTTTTTTCATCCTTTTTATTGAAAATACTAAATAAAGATCGATTAACTTCGGCAATTTTTTGCAAAAAGATTGCAAACGTCTCTCTCAATTTTATATTTTGAAGGATGGGAGATACGATCCCTATTATTCAATGTTGCTTCCGAATTCGATATAATCCCTATGATGGCATAGGGATGGCTGCTGGTCGAAAATATATAACTGGCTTCATATTCCTCGACTAGATCCGATCGTATATAACTTTCAATCTTCAGCCTAAGTTAACTCAAACTTATCTACACCTAGAACACTCTAGAGATTTCTCGTATTTCATTGGAATTTGTATGTATCTCAGAGACAACTTCAACGAGTTTAAGCTATACTTCAATTAAATTGGTCTAAGTTATACTGAAAATTCGGTTTCCCTGTCACTTGTTTTATCCTTGTAGCAAGTTTAATAAATAACGCACAAATTTTTCATTTATGATAAAAAAACAGTTTTTTCATTTATGAAAATAAAAAGAAACTGTTCAGATATGCTGAAAAATAATCAGTTCTGCAAATATTAAATCAATACATTATTTTCATTCAATTCAACTTCATTAAATACACATTGCGCTATTCTGATTCATATTAATGATGAAAAGTTCATTAAATAAAAGTATTTATTAAAGATTAACTTGGAGATTTATTAGCTACATAAAATATAGATCAATGCATGTGTCTATAATAAAAATATAATATTTTTGAAGGATATAGAGATTATATCAAAATAGAGTAACAAGTTCTGCCGGGACAATCAATCTGATATAAAAAAAATTTTATTTTATTTTATGCCATTTTCCGTCTTTGGTAGTTACTAGCGGCAATGCCCATTTAAATCACTTATCACTTCCAAACAAGGAAGTGGAATCAACAGGGTGAGCCATAATGTAACAGAAAAATTGCTCCATTTTCCTAGCCACATCTCGGCATTTCATAGAAATTTTTATGCCATTATTTTGTGCTCGTTTTGTGCTGAATTTTACTGAAAAAAATCGTTTTGTGATGTGAAATTTTTCGAGAGATTCAGAATTTTAAGTGACTTAGGAATAAGAGATAAAGAATTTTAAGTGCTTAGCACTTAGGAATTTTAAGTGCTAAGGATATGCTTGCATTTATTTCATTCTATCTTGAAAATAGGAAAATGAACTATTGGAATATTTTTCTGTTGTTTTGTGGCGAAACTTACTACAAAAATTTCGTTTTGTACTGTGAAATTCGCCAAGAAATTTAAATTTGAATTTCACGGCTAAATAAACGTTACGTTTTTAATATTCCGAGTTATACATAAATAAATGTATTCCAATACATTATCTTCGTTTTCTCCTGGAAAAATTTCTTTCTATATTATGAATTCTTCGAGAAATTCAGGTTTGAAAATGGCAACTAGTGAAATGTTTGCTTTCCAAACAATATCTTCAATTACATTAGATACCAATTTATTCGTTTTTGTCATATTTCAATTTATTAATTGCACTGTTTTGTACTGTCAGATTTTTTTTCAGAAATTTCCTAAAATTATTTGAGTTTTTCAAGAAATTCTTCGAATTTCAAAAAGAAGCTAGGGAATTACTACTGTATTTCTCAATTCTGCGTTTCGTCAATATTTATTATTTGATTTATATTGGAACATAATACAATATTTTTTATCAGAGATATTACAATCTATGATTTTCGTAATATTTCATGTAATGAAACTCATTACAATGAGTAACAAGTTTATTTTAATAAAGTACCATACAATTTTTCTGTATTTGCGTCACATTTATAAGTACGGTATTTAGCTCAGCTCGATATTTCTGGCATTTAATGCATTTCACAGACACTATTAAAAATATTATAATTAAATATAAAATTATAATAGAACTTTAATTTCTGAACTATTTGTACATGAAAAAAGTAAATGTATTTTGTAAGTACAAATGAATAGAAAAAAATTTCTACAGGAGAAAACGAAGATAATGTAATGCAATACATTTATTTTAAATATAATTGGAAATATTGAGAAGCTGGCATCTATTTAGCCAAGAAATTGAAACTTAAACTTTTCGGAGAATTTTACAGTACAAAACGAAATTTTTGCAGCACAATTCAGCACAAAACGTTCCAATAGCGGATTTCTTCCAATTTCATTTATAGAAGCTAGCGTTCCCTCAGCCTCTTACTCTGAAATACGAATTTCTCGAAAAATTTTTATGAAATGCTGGATGGTTGGAGAAATAGAGTTTAGATAAATCTGGAAATAAGGAATTCAGAATCGCTAAAGCTTCTAATATTAGGCAGTCAGTCAATCGACGGCTATTGTAAGTTATTCACTGTTTTGATGTAGTAAGTTATTCACTGGTGACATCAATATTAACCTCGAATAGTTTCTCCGAAATAGCATTGTGTCGATACAAACATTAATTAATTTCATTATTAAAAGCGGTTTCGAATATTCTGTAAAACTACATGCATGCAACAATTTCGGTATATCAGTTATTGGCCACTGCTATTAAAGCTGTTTACTTACCGATCAAATGCACTTAATGCTATAAAATCTCAATACAGTATTTAAAGACTTTTCTTTGATGACTACATCAGTTATTGGCCACTGCTATTAAAGCTGTTTACTTACCGATCACTTAATGCACTTAATGCTATAAAATCTCAATACAGTATTTAAAGACTTTTCTTTGATGACTACAGTACTATATATGAAAATTTTTTATAAATTAATTAATTGTATTCAGTTTCTTTGTGGAAATATGCATATACATATGCATGCTCTATTTTCCCCATAGAGTATGATTATGAAAAAGTATAGCAACAATAGAAAATTTCAAGTTATTTTACACATTTTCACGCTTAAACAAAAAACAAATTGAACAAATTGTAAGCATTATGATAAGGAAATCTCGGATGTATAAAGGACACTTATAATTTTCATAGAGTATGATTATGAAAAAGTATAGCAACAATAGAAAAAATTTCAAGTTATTTTACGCATTTTCACGCTTAAACAAAAAACAAATTGTAAGCATTATGATAAGGAAATCTCGGATGTATAAAGGACACTTATAATTTTTGAAAATTATCATATACAATATTTGAAAACCGACATATTCTTCATATCTCGATGAAAATTGGACCATTTTTAACTAAATTTTGTATTCTACGATATGAAGTGTTATTAGAAGCCGAATTTCAACTAAAACACAAAATGTATTGGTTAAAAATAATCTATTTGTAAAGAAAATTATTTTCAACTAATATATTCTTACTTCGGAAGTTATGCAAATTATTTTTATCTTTTTTTTTTTAATTTTGAAACCGTAAGTTTTACTATTGAATTTGGATTCAGCTTTAAAATTCAATTAGACAAAATTATAGCAAATATAGTAAGGGAGACCGGGGACGATTGTAATATATTTTACTTCATAATTATTTAATGCTATGAAAATTTTAATTACAGAATAACAAATGCGTTATTGTAAAGATCGAATTCAATTAGACAAAATTATAGCAAATATAGTAAGGGAGACCGGGAACGATTGTAATATATTTTACTTCAAAATTATTTAATGCTATGAAAATTTTAATTACAGAATAACAAATGCGTTATTGTAAAGATCATTTATTAATCTCTTTACCAATTCAAAATAAATTTTATTCGATTAAAATTAATATTTTTTAAATTTTTTTTCCGAAAGATGCCAAATCTCTCTATATATAGGTAGGTTGTAATAATACGAAATTTCAATGAAATATAGCCTGTATCCAAGTTTTCTTTTTCATTCAAATTTTAAGATATAGTTTAATAAGTTTCAATTTAATCTCCTACTGAATAATCAGAATCATAGTTGAGATAACCATAGAAAGGATTACCAGCTGTGCATTCTTAGTCATTTCCTTTCTTATACACCATATAATATCCATTTCTCCCACTATTACTATTATAGTCTTCACTATCCATGAAATAAAACTGTTCATCTGAACTGTTACTAGTTGAATATTTGACTTTTGTGAATCGGCATCATTGATTTAGACAGCTATAAGTTGCTCCTATACTTCATGTTAGATAGAACCTGTCTCATGTTCCACCATTTTGGTTTGAAAGTCATCATCACAGTTAGACTTAATACATAATTTCGAAGGTTAATTTACACCACTATCCTAGAAGTATTACATAGCTGCTAGATAGGAACGATTACTACAATTGAAATTAATTTAAAACAACTTTTTAATCAAACTGTTTTTTTTTTTTTAGTTACGTCGCTCTTAAAATATTTTTATTGAATCAATCACGTTACATTTGCATAAACTGTTTTTTTTTAGTTACGTCGCTCTTAAAATATTTTTATTGAATCAATCACGTTACATTTGCGTCAACTAACTGAGAAAACGTGGTTAGATGGTAACCTTTACTAAGCATCTTCATGTGAAATTTCGAGATTTTAAAGCAAACTAGGAATGAGTATCGGCATCTGTTATAATCATGGTTACAACCAACTTCAGTTACTTCTATCTCCGGTGTCTCTTACATAAAAAAAAAGTTATTTATAAAATTTACTTTATACGAATTTTTCAGTTTCAGTCGTTTAACATCGCTTTTTTTTATAGTAATATTGCATTATAAATATGAATTTTTTATTAATGTCATTAGAAACGGTTTCGTATACTCTACAAATAGTTTTAAGCAAATTTTATTGCAAAACAAAATTAAAATTTTATATGAAGTTGAAATTTAAAAAATAAAATCTATTCTAAAAATTTATTATATTTAAAAAAAAATTTTCATTTTTGCATATATTTTAAATGTTAAATAGCGAAAATCTAAATTTATAATACAAGTATCGAAAGCGGAATATGAAAAGATATCGTACATTATTATAATGTGTACATCTGCTATACAAACTATTCAGCATATTTTTATCGATTTTAGTTTTTTCGTTAATACAGAAAAAATATTTGGTTTCTTATTCGCTTGACGTATTCCGGTTAATGTAAATTTATTATAGAGAATACTGAATTTTGAAGATATCTTTCGATAAATATATATATATTTTTAATTCTGGTATTTATTAATATTTGTTTATTTTAATGAATTTTTTAATTAATTTTTATAAAATCATAATTTTTATAGGATGATTAATATAATAAAAATTATTATTTTTATAAGATTGAGGAATAACTGGGATATTAATAATAAATATGAGAATTGATTTGGAAAACATTATTATGCAGGTTACTTGCTTGTTTTAATAATAGGTTTTGTCATGAGTGACATATTTTAAATGTTTAACTACATTGTATTCTAATCGTTGGTAATTATTTAAACTAAGATCGATAATTTTACATTTACTATATTTAAAAATTTCAAATTTATACCGATTTAATATTCTGTTCATACCAACTTAAATTCAGTCGCCTCCATATTGCTTTTATGATTCATGATTTATTCGCGATAGTAAATCAGAATCAATAAGAAAGTGGGATTTTAGATATCTTTGTATGTTTTCTTCAATAAATTTAAAGTTTGGCAGATTGGTTTATTTATATTTACACATCATATCTATAGGCATTTTCGAATATAATCTAGTAGAACACGATTTTGTCATTTCTTTTGGTAGCGTCGTGTCTCATTTGTTGTGAGTGTACAATAGAAGAACATCGGGCAACTTCAGCAGTTGGTGATGACTCCCAAAGGATTGATTGTAACTGCAATACGAACTTACCTCGAACATGTAGAAGAATGGAGAATGACGTTTTGTTTGATCAAGAAAGACAAACACACCAAAAAAAACTTCTCTTGGAAACACTTTGTAATATATTTTCTACAAAATTTTGTTCGTATTATTGTTTATAAAAGTTTGATTTTGTTATTCGTCATAAAAATATTCACATAAGCATAAATATATAGATTATATAAAAATAACCAAAGGCTAAATAATTTTTAATGTTTTCGCACGATATCTGCTGTATTGATTCAACTTAAAATTTATCACGATTTTATTTAAGATATTGTAAATTTTATTATTATTCCTATAAGCATTAAAATTTGAGATATTGTATCCGTTATATGTTATTTATAATTTTTTACATTCAGTTCCACTATCATCTTTCTAATCCACGTTATATTAAAACAGACTTTTAGATTGAAATTTACGTTTATAAAAGTTAGTTTCATTTTGACAGATAACAAATGCATTAACCAACAAATGGTTTAGCTGTCCGTCTTCAAAATAGCTGAAGAATCAAATATAACAAAGAACTCAAATTTTAAGGAATTGTTTCTTTTTAATCGAGTTAAACATCTAATAATTTTTTTACTTCTAAATACGATCTCATCAAAAGATGGCGGCCATTCGAAATTTTATAAAGTAGATAGTTTAAAAGTTTAAAGTATATTTTTAAAACCAGTAAAATTATTAAATTTATTAAACAATTTACGTAATAAAAAAACTAATAAAAAATTCAGTATTCAGATTTTGAATTTTATCACTCTATAATGCAGGAGGATAATTATTTATTCTACTAAATATAGAACATATTTTGCATTGTTTAGAAGGTAAAACATTTCATAAAACATTCTGATTTATAATTGCTTTTAATATTTTATGTTAATTCTAATAATTAATGATAATAATAATGATTACAAGAATGATATATAATATAAATCAGAAATACAATTAACTTAGGAAAGATTTATAACAAGTTAGCTAAATCAGGATATGTTTTTTACTCTTCTACTTTACTAAATTTTTACCAAGTAAAAATTTCAGTAAAGTTTTTGTTTAAAAAATAACGAAAATAAATATCGCAGTTATAAAACTGATATTATCAAAAGGTTAACGCTGTAATTTCTTTGTGCAAATATTAATCGACATAATTACATAAAAGCTTTGTCCTTGAAGAGAACTGTTTCTAATATAAATTCGGGATGACCTAATAATAATTTTCGTTTTCATTCATTTAAACAATGTTTAAATCGTCACTGATAAAACTTAAGATATT
The DNA here is from genome assembly GCA_000484575.1 of Olivierus martensii. Taxonomy (NCBI): domain Eukaryota; kingdom Metazoa; phylum Arthropoda; class Arachnida; order Scorpiones; family Buthidae; genus Olivierus; species Olivierus martensii. The sequence goes on from AYEL01068111.1 coordinate 7,744, forward strand.
CAAGATGCTATTAATTAAATGTGTTCATTAATTTGAATATAAAAGTATAACATTGATTTTTCAATTTAAAAATCCGGAACACATAAGTAGCCTACAACGTGAATTTTAATAATGATCCGTTAATGATAATTAACGGATATTAAATTGTATTTAATAAGCATCGGGTCATAGATATGTGGAAAAATTTTAATCGAAACGGGTCACATAATTTAGTTATGGTGCCGATATGACTGACTGAGATGGATGAATGAAAAGAACAAGTTGTGGAATGTCTCGAAATGATGGTGGTGTCTGGTCGAGATGGGTTAGTCGCGGTCAAAATGATGGAATCAGAGACTAGTTTCCATTCCGTAAATTACTACACGCTTCACTGCTCTAGTATTGAAAATATTTAAGAAACTAAAAATTGTCGTTTCAATCATGTGAAATTCTAAAATGCACAATGCATGTTGCAAGAATAATGCCGACCAAAATAGGAGAAAGCAACTCACGAAACGCATTTTATAAGCTTATATGACGATTTAAAAATGCTAGCGTATAAGCGTATTTTTCTAAATTCTATTTTATGAAATTTAAATAATTATTAATTTAATTCTCAAAAAGAATGAAAAGGAAAGTCTACAGTATCTTCTATACGGAAACAACTAACAATTATTTGACAAAATCGAAAATAGCATCTGAAAAGATGACATCATACGGTAATGAAGTGTTAAAAGAGAAATAAATAAATTCATCAAATTTTATTAACATTAAATATATTATCATTATTAACAAATATCATTGTAAAATTACGTTACAACGAAAGGATTATTGATACTTTGGAAATGTAATTAAATAACCGAGATTAATCAGAGATGTTGATGAAATCCGAGTTTATAGGAAATGCAGAGAAATTAGATAAAATATTTCTGCATCGTTACATACCAAATATTCTCACTGAATAATTCTCTTCTTAAGTAAAAATAAAAATTAATAAATAATATAAATTTTGATCGTTATATTAATCTAATTGTTAAGATTAAATTTTGAAAAATTCTAATTGCTACAAATATTCAAATTTAGTTTACAGATGTAATTTTCTATATTATTTCTATTTTTAAAAATGTTAAATTAGTTTCTTGTGAAACTTTTAGCCTAAATTATAGCAAGAAACTAGATAGGGTAGAATTTTGCGAAGAGCATCTTAAATTGACGAAAATGAAGATAAACTGTTATACTCCAGATGCATAGGAAATCAAAACACGTTGTTTTATATTCTTAATAGCATATTCAGGAAAGATAAGAATATTCAAAAATCCTCAGCGAATTTGAAATATTTATTACCTAGTATTAAATTTTTTTTATACTTTACGTAAAATATGAATATTTAATAATACGTTATATAAGTCGAAAGCTTTAATCTACCAGCTTATATATTTTATGCAATATCAAATTTTTCTTAATTTTACTCGTATACGAAACACAACCTAAAATATAATTTACTGAAAATACTAAAAATATTGTTATCGAATTTTTCTTTTAAGTAGCTATTCTAATAACATAAGAGAGAATCATTTTTGAAGAAGTATTAAAACTTCTCCGAAAGCAGTTTAGATTGAATTAGCATATTATGCTAATATAGGACATGTTAGTCATCAAAGTGGAAGAAAAAGTAATTCTTAAAAAAAAAAAATTATCTCAATAGCATTATTATATCGAGGGAAATTTTAAAATGTAAAAAAAATATTTATCATTATGATTTTTAAATTGCGAGTCAATAATATACTGTGTTTGAAATTCGCATTTAAAATTATTCCAGTTGTAGTAAATTCAGGAATTTATTTTAAATGTAAATGCGAGAATAATCCGTAAATAAAAACAACTCAGAAACAGAAATAGACAATAGGATGTAGTCAATCCAGTTTGATCAATCACATCCTCCATTGAACTATAACTAATGATTATCCACGAAAAAAGTAAAAAAAAAAAATCTACGGCCGCCTATAGTTAAGAATAATAAATAGTTTATAGAATAATTATATTCCAGAGAAAATCGTGAAAACACTCACTTTCCGATGACTTCGTGAAGTTCATATATATCATCGAATATCACTTCATCTTCGATTTCGGCCATTGTATAAACCACTTTAAGATGTTTACCGATGTTTTAAATATATATCTTTGATGATCTATAAAGAATGAGTGTCCGTAAGACGATAAACATTGATTAATTTGCTGCTTCTATAAACAAATCGTCATCATTCCGGTAGAGGTACATCCTCTCTTCCACTTACCTGTACCACAGCCTGTACGGCGGTAGCAACACACATGGACATCGATCTCATCCGCTTAAGGCGGAGTCTTTTATTGCGCATGCTCATTAATCTGAAATCTTTCATCTATCGGCTAGATGGCGTTGAGTGGCCATTTTGACTCATTTTTTATATTTTAATTGATTACTGTATATTCTCTAATATATTATCGATTCGTGTTTCATTCAAATTTTCATATTATAATCGCATCGAACGAAAAACTTATTTTATCGATTTAATGCAACACTTTACAGTTTTCATATTATTGTCATCAATATGACTGTAAATCAATTACAAGATAAATTTTAAAAGTTTTCCAACTATAAATTAGATATATGATTTTTCTCAGTTTATTTTAATTATTTTTCTCATGCATATAAAAAAGTATTTTTCTCGTCATAAATTTTTAAAACAATCTAAATGTAATGTATATGTTATTAGTAGGGAATGATTTTTCTATTTAAATCGTTTAATGCAGTTGGATGAGTTTCGACAGCGGGTTTCTATAGGAATATTTTTATGATTCATGAGAACATTTTTCTATTTTTCTTGAATATATATTGAGTTGCTCTTTAAAGAAAATTAAATTTTCTACAGTTCCACTAAACTTTTAAAATATAAGTTATAACAGATACAATAATATTTTTATTCTGTTTTATTTCTTAATGATAATGATATATACATAAAGTGTGGTTTATATTAAAATTAATATATTTAAATGAGACAAAAACTACTCTATTGAATAACCTAGTTTAATTTAAACTATAAATATTCATAACGTAATTAGAGTGTATTCTACTTGGGGATATAATGTGCATTAAATAAACAATTCTTCTGTGTTGTAGTTAATGTTATATAAATAAATTAATTATTATATAAACTATTCAAACTTTTTGTTGCTAATTTTTTTGGATGATTTAATAGAAATAGAGTTGACATATTTTATACTACATAAGTTTATGGCATTAATTTCCTATAATTTTATACATCCAACACAAAGTAAGTAGGCTTATATACTTCTTAATTAATATTTTTTTTTTAAACTTAAAAAAAAAATTAAATTTTTTCTACTGATTACAAAATTTTATCAAATTTCAAAAGATTAAAATCCTTACCTTATTTTTAAAGAGCTTTGAATTGTTTAAATATCATTATTTTCCTTTCCTTCTTAAAAATTATTTATTAAATAATACATACAGAATACCGCAAACTTCAATCATGTTTACTCCTGACATATAAATCATTGTATATACTGTATTTTCAATTCGATCTAGATAGCATCTAATAAATTAATCACTTCATGTATTATAATATGAAGTATTAAATATATCTGCATATATTAATAATAGATGGCAAATGATAAAATAATAATGGATTTTTATTAGGAGTAAAGATGGAGGAAGTTTGCGTTATTCTATAACTGGATATGTAATTATTGTATTAAAAGCGCAATTAAATGGCACGATGAACAGAATTCAGACTAACGAATAGAACACAATATTATCTGGTAGTAATTCAACGAGTTACCATAAACAGACTGTACACGGAACATTCAGTTAGAGATTTAATTCTGAAAGATAATAGAACTATTAATTATGTGAAACGGCAATTAATTATAACTTAAATAATTTTATTAATTTTAGGTACATTTCGACAAAATATTATAATTTTTAAATTCTTTCTACAATAAATTAAAAGATATCATATTGAAAATTAATAAAAATTGTTAAAATAAACCTATCGAATAGTAGCACATTAAGCAGTGTTAGTATAAGTACAGTGATATACTTTGGCAGCAGAATTACTGTATATATTCTTTTAATGGTATAGTTTTCTTTTAAATTAATAAATACACAGCAAAGAAATGATTAAAATAACTAAAAACTCACAATTATTTCATGAATTTATAAAAATTAAAAATTATTTTAAAAAATTTATAAAAAACTGAATGAAAAATATAGAATGTATTTGATAATTTTCAAAGAATACAATACAACAAAATAAATGATTAAAATAACTAAAAATTCACAATTATTGCATGAATTTATAAAAAAATAATAAAAAATGAATGAAAAATATAGAATGTATTTGATAATTTTCAAAGAATACAATACAACAAAATAATCAAAATCGAAATAAAAATTAATAAATAAATTCTGTAGATCAGTGGTGCGCAATCTGTGTGCAAAACATTGTTGGGGGTCGTGAAAATTTTGAGAAATTCTCATGTTGGATAATAAATTTTTAATTGAATTAAAAAAATTAATTTAAAAAACATGAAAATCATATCAAAATTGCTCAACTCATTATTGTGTTTGACCACTTTTCTGTTTAATATATTATAATTTTTTTTTGTTAATATGCAGTTTTTCAAAAATCGTATATCAAATCATATGAATTTGTATATGGTAAAACGACTTTTATTGTTACTATCTTTATATGCTTATAATAGGATGGTAACAACAAATAATGGGTCGTGTAAAATTTCAGTCTGAGTATGGGGGTCGCAAGTGAAAAAAGGTTGCACACATTGCTTTAGATGATAATATTTTTTCACTAAATGACTGTTCTTGTTTACAACCATTTAACGTAATTTCAAAATGACATAAATATATGTTAAATCTCTTAATCAATCACAAATAATAAAATAAGTTTCAAACTACAGTATATTGTCTAGTACGATCTTTAAACAGTACTATAATTGAAAACAGTTCTATTTAAATTAAATTAAACGTTTAAGTATTACAGATAATAATTATTGTATTAACATATCAATAGAGTTCTTGCATAATTATTTATTGTATAACTGCATATAAAAAGTATATATGTATTAAAAGTGTATATATATTAAGTATTACAGATAATTATTGTATTAACATATCAATAGAGTTCTTACATAATTATTTATTGTATAACTGCATATAAAAAGTATATATGTATTAAAAGTGTATATACTGTATTTTAATAGGTAGCCTATATTCTTTTATTTTTGATGTCATTTATTATCGATTTTACTAATTAAGAATAATTATTCGGAGTTTAGTCATCAGGTAATTCGATCTATGATATTGTATAGGGAATAAAAAAACTGATAATAGTTTCGCCTTAGCATTATAAAATGCTTCATATAAATATTTCTTTAAAATTTTATAAATTCTTTCTAAAATTACAACTATAATAAAAAAACTGATAATAGTTTCGCCTTAACAATATAAAATGCTTCATATAAATATTTCTTTAAAATTTTATAAATTCTTTCTAAAATTACAATTAAAATCATCTTTTATTTCCTGAAAATTGATGTATTTTTAATATCTTAATATAAGTTTTTTAATTTATTAAAACATAAGCATGAAAAGTTATTCTATAATATTTTATTGGTTTGAAACTGTATTAGTCTTGATCTTCATTTACCTAAAACATAAAATTGATATAAAATATATTTTATAAAAAAAAGTCTATTTTAATTAATAAATATTTGTTTCTATCTGAATTTCCAAGTATTTTAAAGATTTGAATTATTTATGCCTATTTATTCTTGAAATTTTGTGTGTGCCTTTAACGAAAACTGAAAGATTCAACGGCAGTCAAAAATGTTTAAAGATTTAAATTTAGTTTGCATAAAGAAGATTTAACTCATTAATATTGATAATCGTACAAAATTCTATCCTATTGACACGATTTTTCAACACAAGCACGTACAGTCATAGGTTGTTTCAGATTTAGTTGACAACCAAGTCACACGATTTTTCTAGTGTGCATCAGCTCATAAGAAAATTATTTCTAAAAAAAAAAAGTTTGTAAGAGGACCAAAAAATATATATATAAAGAATTTTCATTATTCAGTTTGATGCCATTAATAAAGATAAATAATATTTTCGTTTCTTTAAACTTTCAGTAAAAAGTAATGATATATGTTTGAAGATATAAATAAGTTTTAGATTAAAAAAATAATATATTTATGGCAGAATGTTTTGAAATTTTAAAAATATTTTTGAAATAATTATTCTAATGTTACCTCATTTAAAATAATGTTTAAAAGTATTGTATAGATTCAAATAATTAATGAAGTGTAATGATTACAATATTAAAGATAATTTTTGGATTTTAATTGTTTAATGTTACATTTAAAAATATAGAATAATATTAATTAAATAATGGCTTTATTTTTTTTATTAAAAATAAAGCAATTATTTTTCAATACCCTTATAGAACTATATACACAGTAACAGAAATAAAGCTTAGTGTAGTTCTCTGAATTACAGTAACTATGCAACAAGTCTAAAAGATTTGTACTGTATAATAATTATAAAATCTAAAATGGAATAAAATTTTAGTAAATTATTTAATTTAAATTTCTATAAAATATAATGCTATAAATCGTTTTTAAGTTGATTTGAAATGGTTGTATTCAATCTAAGTAAAAAAAAAAAAAAAAAATTAAAATTAAGTATGAAGAAAACAACGTTAGTCTATATATCAAATAGAAACTTTGGAAAATACAAATATTTTACTTTCTTCCTATGGCTATCGAGTTTAAACAAATTTTAAAATTAAATTTGTCGGTGGAACTTTAAAATTAAATTTTTTAGGAATTTTAAATGAAACAATCCAAGTAAAGAATTTATCATATTTTAAAATGCAATAAACATATATTCTGTGCTTATTTAAAGTTTTAATATATTAAAAATATTCTCTAAATTTTGAATTCCGTAGATCAAAATTTATCCTATCATTTTTTTAAATACTGTATAGAGAAAAATAATAATTTTTACTGTACTTTTTTAGTATAACCTATACCTAGAATCTGGACTACTCATCAATAAAAAATCACTTAAAACATGTAAGTTTATTTATTTTATTTGAATTATTTATTAAGCTGCAAAATGTCGAAGATGCACGGCTGCAATGAAACTGATTTATGAATGTGCGATTTGTTCATGGTTTAGTATATCACGTAGAATGTTCCAAACTTCCGAAACTTGCTCGGCCAAAGAGTCAACTAATAGCCTTAAAAGAAAATTTGATAAAAGTTTCGAATCAGTTTAATTATTAATGAACATAAATTTTATATGACTACATAAAATTAAATATTAAATAATTAACCTAATATCATGAAATATGTTTATAAACATATTATTTAGCTTTCTTTTTTATATTTAATCTTATATTTCTCATTATTTATGAATATGAAATTATCCTTAACACATTACGCATATTAAAAAAAAATCAAAAGTTTTTTACTTGTAATTTTTTCTACATAATTATTTTAAATAAAACAAAGAAAATTTAATTTTCACATATCAATAAATCAAATTGATTTATATGAATGAATGTAAAGAAAATGTTGTATAGTACATATTATAAATGATGATATTGAAACAGAGTGCAAACATTAATAGTAATAATAGGATATAGCTGAGTGCAAAGAATGCAGTAAGATCGAATGAGTTTTCTTCAAAACTTTGCTTAATTATTTATAGATTTTATAAACTTATGATTACGTCTATAATGATTTGTCAAAATATTCCCATTTTTTTCTTTAACTCAATTACTTCTTCATCGCAAAATAGTCTTTATGAGAAATATATTCGCTCTTTTTGATGTCCATGGAGACAATGTTGGATAAAGTTGTAATATTGATAAAATGAAATTATCTGTTGCAGTCAATAATTACTGTATCTTACAATATATTACAGGTGAAAAACTATTGTTCTTTCAACTTATGGTGATTCTGGATAGTAAAACATGCTAGACAGAATCTTTCTTATGAACAAAATTCTATTTTAGTTGAATCAAACTTTGATTTATCTATTTTAACATTGATAAATTAATAAATAATACCATAATAACAATAACAAATAAATAAATGACAACCATTTTTATAAAAAAAATAATAATAATACTAATAAATATATAAAAAGCTTTTCAAATATAGGCTACATATTCATCATTCATATATGGAAAATAATTTCAAAGGTATAGATTTTAAAGTCTGTACAATCACTATTTTATAATAGGACCAGGTATAAAATTTAATATTAATTAATTAATCAGTTTCAAAACCTATATCCTTGTAATGTGTGGAATCTTAAATCACAAATATCTGAATTACCAATTTTCTTTCACCGAAAACTTTCTATGCACTATATTAAATCTACGAAATCAATCTACAATTGATTGATTTTTCATCTAAAAATAAATAAATAAATAAATATAAATTATATAGCCTAGGCTATACTATTTTGTCATAAACAATCACAATATTTATTATAGTATATTGCTCAGATGCGGTCCCGATCAGATGTTTTAAGCTCGAATTTGGATATTTAGTTTGAAAAAGTTTCTCTCATAACCTAAAATTAAAACATATAAATTTAATTTTTAAAATATAATAAATTTTATAGATCGTATATTTATCAATTAAAAAAATAAAATATTCGACTACAGATAGAAATTTTAATTATCTCATCATCTAATGATAAAATTATTATAAGATTTATTTTGTATCATAAAAAATAGTTAATTTAAATTGTAACAATTGCAAACAAATAAAAAATTTACAGTTTTTTTGGCAAGAATTCATTTCGTCGTCATAAAAACATTGATAAAATGAAAATCCTTAATGTAACTAGACAAATGTAGCAACATTGAGAATCTTGTTTGAAGTTGGCTCTTAAAATTTCTAAAAGAAAATTTTCACAAAACTTCTTTAATACAGAAATTTCAATTTCAATAAATTTTAAATTTTGTATTTTAGCTAGGCTTATACTTTTTTATGTCAGTATATATAAGCAAAAAATGTTAAGATAAAAAATAAAGCGAACTTTTACATATATTTATATTGGGACATCATCTGCTATACAATACTTTTTTAACTAATACAGTACAGTATTTTAATTTTGCCATCACATCTGCACTATTAAAAGAAAGAAAATCAATATCAGACATCTAACATTCAAAACTTCATAAAAATAAAATTGTTTATAAAAATATTTTATTAATTTTATCTAATTTAGTTTAAAACTGCACAAAAATTCAACAATATACTAGAGCTCCAAAAATAAAAAATAAAACTAAATAATATTAGCATCTTTCTCTTCCAGTTAATATTTTGGCTGAGAATGAACCTATCAATAGCTGATCATTCAAACAAATTAATTTAAATATATACTGATTATGATTTTATTCAATACAGTTCCGTTATTTTGTCCAGTAAACATTAAAAACATGAAATTCAGCCATAAAATTCAACTCTAAATTTTCATGACTACTCTATTTTCTTATGGGACAATCATTGATAAAAAGATTACAAACGAATTTATTATTGTCTTCATATATAAAATTCCTATAAATTAATTATATTATTGAAGAAAGAGAAATATAAGTAGCCGAAAACTATTATTAAATGTTATTTTAGTTTGTTTAATTCGCCTTAAGTGCTTAGATTAATTAACAGTTCTTTTTTATTGATTAACATTACTATATTAGAGGTCGTTATTAATACTGGTAGGTCGTAAATGGATGGGGAATTTATTTGAAAAATTTCTAAATACAAACGCTTCATATTATTCTAAGCAGAGGCTCCCCGAGTTTTCTGGTACCTAACATCTAAAACATGACTAATAAAATGAATAATTCTCTAAAATTTGAATATGGTGGATTGCATTTAATAAAATAAAAATAATTTAAATTTAATAATCGAATTCTATATAGATTCCGATTCCTAGTCGTTATTCATATTTATTAACGCACTTTCATATTTTTTTTAAAAGATTCAGCTTCCATAAAAAACAAGTCTTGAATATATTTATACAGTCAAATCCAGATAAGACGCCACCATCCGTTTGGGGCGATTTTGGCGGCTAATCGGGGTTGGCGGTTTATCGAAAACACGTATAGTATAGAAATGAAAATGAACTCCAAATTTATTAAATTTAATAAAATACAATACATTTATATTTAGCATCCAAACTTAACATTTCTAAAAAACTATATACTTTACAGTATAGTATAAAACAGTACTATATAGAAAACATATCCATCTGCTCTACTTTGAGTTCTCTATAAAATACAATGTACACAGCTTAATGTACAGTATCCTTATTTGCTGGATACGCAATAAAGGATGGAAACGATCTGATTCTTACGATCTTAAATTTTCTACAACCTAGGTATGAACCAGGCTTTAAAAGACACGATTAATCGTTAACTTCATGTCTCCCACTCGCTGGTTACAAATGAATCCAGGAGCTTTTAATACTGTATATACGGTACTGATGAACTTCGGAATGTAAGATATCTTACATGCCCCTGGCGGATTAACGAGGACAAATACAATATCAAAAGGAATACAGTATTTGTTTATACGTTTCTATTGGCGGATGGCGTCTTATCGAGTTTGCCTATTCTATTAACATAGGGAAGATCCGTTCCGCCAAATTTCTTGGCGGTAAGGCTGTTTCACAATTAGTGGTTGAGTAGCGGAAAATGGGCTCTTGCGGGTCCGCATCGCAAGAGTCTAATTTCCGCTTCCGTAATCATTTCACAAAAAACGGAACCTTTGCGTTTATTTTCCGCTAACCAGTTTGCGGGCGGTTTTGGCAATTTCAACTTGGTTGAAATTTTTGCGGATCCGCGAGTGTTTCAACCAATCAACAAACAGCTTTATCGTGAAGCATTCTGGTATTGACATATATACTTATTATAATAATAAAAGACCATAGCACGCATGAAAAGAGAACTCTGTCTTCAATAATGCACTTCTTTAACCGAGTAGTTTACTTTCGGCGCCATTTTACAAGGCAACTCAATTGACCAATCACAAACAAGGAAGACTTAACAGAATGCCGGAGGAGAATGCGGGAAAGCTTATTGTGAAATGGCAACGGAAAGCTGTTTCTCCGCGCTTACGCTAGCGGAAGTTAACCGCACGAGTGGCCGCTTCCGCATCCGCATCCCGCGTCGCAACCGTTAATTGTGAAACAGCCTTTATTGTGAAATGGCAACGGAAAGCTGTTTCTCCGCGCGTACGCTAGCGGAAGTTAACCGCACGTGTGGCCGCTTCCGCATCCGCATCCCGCGTCGCAACCGTTAATTGTGAAACAGCCTTTAGCGAGGGTGACGGCTTAACGGGTGGCGTCTTATCAGGGTTTGACTGTATTATCTTTGATTTTATGATTCGAAAATGTTTTTAAAGTGGAGTGGGATAAGTTCGTAAACGGGGTAAGTGCATTTACTGGTTCTTTTTATTATAAGATAAACGAAATTTTGCTAATTGGTACTGTAGTAATCTACTAGTATCTAATCTACTATTTTAAAAAAGGATAACTATAAAACGAAACAACCTATATTAATGGGGTAAAAAGCATTTTATAGCAGATTTGTTCATAATTCTGCTCTTGTCCCGTAGCATGTTTAAACTTCAAAGCGTTTTTAACTTGTATGTACACCCTTGCCCCGTTTTCGGAGAAAGTGCAGAGTGGTTGATATTTTGTAAAATTTTGTATCAAAATTAAAATTTACAAGTATAATTGATGCCGAAGTTGATAGACAACTAGAAGTTCCGTTTAGAACCTTTAGTTGATTCCGATTATAGCGTTGTGAACTTAGTGCTTTTTGTACAAATTTAATGCCTTTTTATAATATTAGAGCGAAAATTCTATATGCAACACTGTTGCATTATTTTAGTGCATTTTTGTTTAAGTTAGTACTAAATTTAATTTCTTTTCCTAATAATTATACTGTATATGAAAAGTCCTTTTTAAACATTTTAGTATTTTTATAAAAAATAAATAAATCAGTAAGTTTTAGATGGCAATATTTAAAACAGTTCCAAGTTGGTTAATGCAGTTGAAGGATTCATGTTTGGTGTTTACGTGAAAATTAAGCGCAAATCTGAAGTTGGAAATTAGTTGCAAAATAATCATTTGTGTTTGTAAAATGAATCAAAATTATCAGGAAATGCACCAATTTGTTAATCAGAAATATTGGAATCACCTCAGATAGTGGTCACGTTTTCTCGAGAAAAAAAAAAAAAAAAAAAAAAAAAAAAAAAAAAAAAAAAAAAAAAAAAAAAAAAAAAAAAAAAAAAAAAAAAAAAAAAAAAAAAGATAAAATTGGAATGTTTGCACATTTCCGATCTTTGTGAAGTTCCCGATAAATTAATATTTTTTGAATGTATTCAAATGCGAACATTCACAGCTATTTTCATATTTTTAATAATTTAATCGAGAAGAAAAAGTATTTGTTAAGAACAAATATGGCGGTCTCTCCCTCCCTTGCCAAAGGACGAGCAATACGATTGTTTGAAGCATAAAGAGTGTGAAACACGATTGTTTTATATATTTTTGATCCTGTTTGTTCAATAACCGATATTTAAATCCTATGAAAAATACACATGCATTTATTTTTAATAATAAAATTAGTAAGTTAATGGACTTGTTAGGAATAAATATGGTGGATAGTTGGCAAATGCTGAAACAATTTTCACAAAATTAAAGTTAATAAAAAAATTACTTAATATATTCAGTTACACACGCAGTTAATTAGATTGGAAATTTTAGGAATAGAAAGTAAAATAATTTAAATTTAGATGTGAATAAGAAATTTGCGTCAGTTAAAGCGAGAAAAATGCCGTTTTGAATTAATAAAAAATAATTTTGATTATCTAAATGAAAAAGATTTTATTGTTATTATAAGTATAAAATTTGTTTGCAATTTCTTTAGAATTTATTATTTATTTTGTAAATTCTGTATATAAATTTTATAATTTCATTATTTTTCTTCATATGTTAATTTAACTGTTTCTATTCTAAATTTATTTACTACTTACTTTTAACATAATTTCTTATAAAGAGGTTCTCAGCCTTCATGGGCCCTTTGGTAAATGGGCCCGTGTCTGCCCACTCTCTGCACCCCGACTGTTATATTTACAAATGTTACTATTACAATTTTTCAGATACTTTCTCATATAATTATAGTCTATACATTCAATATATAAAATTTGGAATTATTTATTAAAACTGCAATTTAATTTCTATAAAAAAGGAGTATTTTTATTAAATTTTATTAGCTTAAGTTCAATGTAAACTCGTTAGTTTAGAAACCATCTGCTATAAACTTATATGACAGGGCGAATTCCAAATATCAACAGACTAATCAGTGATGAGTGATCAGAACCAATCAGCAAGAAACTTGTCTGATTAACTCTCAACACTGATTGGCTTGCACTCATCACTGATATTAGTCTGTTGAGATTTGGAACTCGCCCATAATTATTAACAAGTTTAACCACTGAAAGTGAATTTCGGACATTAAATTGAAAGTATTGTCAACAACTGCTTCCTTCTTGTCTGAATTGATGAGAAATGATTTTTCTCAGCAGTTGAGAACTTTTCTTCTGGTTAGATAGTTTCAACTTTCTGTAATTCTTAGTGTTACTGAAAAGAGCTTTTCTTTGTGCCTTCAGCTCAGATTAGTTGTTCATATTTTTCAATTATAACCGATACTTTTCCAAGTTTTTCTTTATATAATTATGGAAAGCAATAAATGTTCAGTTTCCTGAACCATATAGTTGTCAATAGAAAATAATCAATATAAAATGGCATTTAGGGAGAAATGTGTTATTCTTAATCTTTGAGAAATTTATTTAACTTGGATCAGTAAACTCCAAGTTATGTGTACTATGTACTGTGTTATGTACAGTCTAGTCCATAAAGTTTTGCCTACAGGTCAAAGTTGTTCGGCTTCCTTATGTTATGTGTACTATGTACTGTGTTATGTATACTCTGTCCACTCTAACTTGGCAGTAAGTGTAAACAAACACAGGTGGCTAAAGTAATCAGGATTGGTTGGTGTCCTTTTGCACTAATGATATTCCTGCAATATAGTTCTATTGTAATAACAGTGTTTTATTATTAAATTTTGAATACTTTGCAGGTGTAGTAAGTTGAGAGCAATAGCATCAAAAAATTTGTAATAATATAATATTTTTTCTCAAAGATAGGTTATATTTCAAATTTGATGACGGTAATTACGGAAGTTGAATGAGATTCTGTTTTGTGAAGCGTATTTCTCACAAGCCAATCATAGGTATCGGTCGCGGATGAATATGATAACTTTTGTTTACACTTACTGCCAAGTTATAATTTATAAAATATAAAAAAAATATAATATATTATAATAAAATAAATTTTTTTATAAAATAAAATGTACAGTCTAGTCCATAAAGTTTTGCCTACAGGTCAAAGTTGTTCGGCTTCCTTACACTACTTCAATCCAAAGAGATTGCTTTTTCCAGGCGTCCATTCGAACACGCTTAGTGCGGGACGATTCCATTAAGATTTTACATTACCGTCGGGGGTAGATAAGTTTTACATCACGTGCTCAAATATGTTGTTCAGTAAGATGATTTCTGGCTGTTCTGTAGGGAATTTTTGTGTTATTATAATAAACTAATCTAGTTTTGTTACTAATGTAACACAAATGGTGCACAGTATCGATATAATTATACGCGTAATCAAGATATAAGTCGATGCACTGCTCCCTATGGTGTAATTCGAAAGTGACTTACAGGTGTGATTGAAAGTTATTTTCTTTTGACTTAGCGAAGGATTACGAGTCTCATATTTTTCTGTATATATAAAATAATCAACAACAGTTATGCTCAAACCAGTCGACAATAATATTAGAAAGTTAATAGTTCAACACAGACAAGAAGGAAAAAATGTCAAACGAATTGTCGAAATGTTTAAAATAAACACACGAACTGTAATCTGCAAACTTTATGAAGAAACAGGATCCGTTTCTGCAGGGAAATCAGAGGTAGACCAAGATTGACAACAGCCGAAGAACCTGAAAGTATGAGACAACTAGCAAAAAACAGTCTCTTTAAATAGCCAGGGTGATGAAAACAGAAACTGCACTACCTGTCTCTATAGATACTGTTAATAAAAGGTATGTAGTGTTCTAAAATATAATTGTAAACAGATAAGTTTAATATGCGGATTATGTTATTAATAAAATATTGATTGATATGACTCGCGCCGGCAGGGCGAAAGTGGGATCTTTCGACAGGTCTTACAGAAATTTTGATTTTTGCAAAATAGATTACAGATGATAAATTTAATAAAACAGATTACAGATTTTACAAATAATTTATTGATCTTATAAAATGTTATGTTTTCGGCAAGATTGTCGAAGATCCAGTGCGGAAGAGGGATCCTCCCGCCCTGGCTCTTCGACAATCTTGAATACGGATGTTTCCCAAGCTTCCAAAAAATATATAACTTTAACACAGATATATCCGAAAATGTATTTCGATATGGACTATTGAAGATAATATAGTTTAACTGATATATCCATTTTAATATAGCGGAAACAGTAAGTACTAAACATGCATAATTTTCTGTTAACAGATTACGCGAAGCAGATTTAAGAGGAGAGCTGCCAAAAACAACTCTTAACTAAAAGAAACATGATTGACCGCAAAGTATTTGCATATCAGTATCAACAATGAAACAATTCAGACTGGAGTACTATAGTGTTCTCAAATGAAAAATTCTTCTGTAGTGACGGAGCTGGTGATGTCCGGGTACACCGGCCAAAGAAAAAAAAAAAAATATATGGTAGCCCATACGTTTATCTAAAGAGAAGAAATAGATTTTCTGTAGGTGAGTTAGTCATAGACCCCTATGTGCATTCCATTTCTTATGTATTATTCTAGCAACTAGTTTGCTATAAGTGATCTTATAAAAATACTTTCCTGACAATTTAAACACAATATAATATAGCTTGCTTATGCTTCCCATAATTTTGCAGAGCAGACTTTCCATAACAACATATACCCATCAGATATTTATTTTCACTGCTATATGAATTAGTATCTTTTATTAAATATCAAATACTGTATTTATATTTTACACTGTTATATATATATACTGTTACTATATATATATTTATTTATTAACCAATCTCTGTCAGTGGAGAACTGTATTCATTATCATACCAATGCTTTCAAATACAGTAAAAGTATTAGAGGTTAGAATACGTTTTATTATTAAAATAAGCAGTAAAAATCCAATTGCCGCTATAAATTAATATATAGTACTATTTATACTTATCAAAAGTAAGCATACAAGTAGGAATGTGAATTGAACACATAGCGCCCTTAATCATTGACATTATTAAGTAAAGAGATATTCGTTTCAAAAAGCTCGCATTTACTGGCTATTGCTAGGAAATAACGAACGGTCTTAACTACAAGATGTGTGCATATATTAAAAAAAAGATTCTGTTATAAATTGTTTGAGGATTACTTTAAACATCACGTGCTCTTTGCGAAAAACCTCAATCAAAACACTACATGTATATTTCAGTTAAGTGATTCTAGAAGAGGGCAGAGCTTTAAACGTTTTTGCGAACATTTTAACTACGTAATTAATCTTACGTCATTTCTGATAGAAATATTTATAAAATTTACACTTCCTAAAACATCCGTTCTATTCCGTCTGCGGTAATGTCTTATCCAATTGCAAAGATTGACGAAAGAGAGCACGTGTTTTTGATAATTTAAATAAAACGTTTCTCTTTTACAGTTTAAATGTGTTAGTTTTCACGAGCGAATCATTTTAGTAGTGTCATTCCGGATATAGCCAATCACGACATGCTATTTTCTGCTAGCAAATCATTGATTGCTGTATTCTTTACCATCTGCCAATAAGTTCAAAGTTTCATTCGGTATTTATCATGAAAGACCAATGAGCGAAGTGAACATACGATAATGATATTGTTTCGCAACCACTTACGTTTAAAAGCGTAGGTTAGACATGAGAATGAATTCAGGCAGTACAACTCCTCATAATGATGTCTTTATTCGTGTATAGGTTTTTTTCTATGAAAAAAGCAATGATACAGGTTAATTATTCTAAATTACATAACCCCCATCCAACAGGGCATGGTATTTAAAAACATTTAGTTGCCTCGGTGGTTAGGTCCTTCACTAAATATGTCAGGCCAAGTTTTAAGCTATTCGAAAACACAGATAGGTATGCTCCATATATTATATAATTAGTGATAAGGGCGACGGGGATATGTTGTTTGTTGCATAGGAAAAAGGGGAGAGAAACACCTTCGCGTTGAAACTATTCAAAAATTCTCGCATGAAAGTTTTGTTTCAAATATTTTAATTTGGACAATGTTGAATAAAATACAAATCATACTCTACATATAAATAATCAATAATATGCTATATAAAATTTTAAATGTACTTACTCTACACTATATAGAGTAAAATAAGTTCCTTTTGTATCTGCTGAATTATACTGAACCCATAGTGCAATAGTTAAACTTCTTGTACCCATTGAAAATGGTGTAGCGAGTGCTACACTGGAAGAATGACTATCATCATTTATATAAAGATCATAGTTGATATTTATTGCTGAAATAAATTACATTTACATATAAATAAAAAAGTTTAAACTAAAATGATAATTAAACTAATAAAAATTAAAATTTAAACAAAATTTAATATTTAGAATATAAATATAATAAAAATAGCATATAAGTAACTCATAGTTCTTCCTTATAGTCAAAATCAATCAGCTATAGATATCTATACAGGTATCCCTCATTATATGCAATCTCATTTTACATGTTTTTGCTATAATGCGATTTAAAAAAATAAATTAACTCCTTAAATTGAAAAATTTTTGTTTAAAAATTGTCTCATGTAGATGATATATATGTGGATGAACTGTTTGATTCCCACTCATCAGAGCTCACTAATGAAGAGCTTCTGGAAAACAACATGAATGATGATGTTTTCCATTTCCAGAAATCAGAAACCTTTGTTGCTGAGCCCATCGAACAGCTTTCAATAAAACAAATGACTAAATTTTTTAAACACGTTGACAGTGCCATCAGAATAATTGAAGAAAATGATCCTAATGAGACTAGAAGAGCCAAAGTTGTGAGAGAAATTCAGAATTCTTTAGCTTGCCACAAAGAATTTTATAGAGAAAGAAAGAATGTTGCCTGACAGCTGAGTTTCGACTGTTTCATTAAAAAATTTGAAGAAACTTTTGTTTATAAGTTTAAATAATTCATTCATTAAAATTTCTTCATATTTTTTATCCTTCTGAAGAAATCCCTATCCCTATCTCACTCATGCTAAATTCATGAGCATTTACACAATTACTCATTTTACACAATTATTTCATAGAACCAATTAATTGTGTAAAGTGACAGACACCTGCATTTGATTTAATAAATAAAATCATTTAATATTTACTAGATTTAGTAAATATTACACTAAAGAAAAAAAAGAATTAAAAGATAAAATTATACTTAAAAATTTTTGAAAGATGTTATTATTTTTCTTAAGAATCAAAGCACAAGTAGCAGTGACTAAAAATACTTTTTATTCAACTAGTAAAAACGTTTTTGGTATAACCATATACCTTCATCAGTTACATTCAACGAATACAGAATAGAACAATTTTAAATGATTCTCGAGCAATGTATAATATATTTTCAAAAAATTAATTCAACTAAGTAAAGGTTAAGGGAATACAACATAAAAATTAAAAATACAGTAAATAACAAAAAATTAGATTTTAAAAAACAATAAGCATAAGAATAAGATTACAGTAGTAAAGTTTAATAGCGGTGGGCAAATATATGCCTATCAGACAACTTCATTGGTCAGGTGGTGAGCAGGAAAAGAATTACGATTTGCACCTACAAAATTAAATTCAGTAGCAGTGGCATATATTTGCCCACTGCTATTAAACTTTACTACTGCAATCTTATTCTTATGCTTATTGTTTTTTAAAATCTAATTTTTTGTTATTTACTGTATTTTTAATTTTTATGTTGTATTCTCTTAACCTTTATTTAGTTGAATTAATTTTTTGAAAATATGTTATACATTGTTCGAGAATCATTTAAAATTGTTCTATTCTGTATTTGTTGAATGTAACTGATGAAGATATATGGTTATACCGAAAATGTTTTTACTAGTTGAATAAAAAGTATTTTTAGTCACTGCTACTTGTGCTTTGATTCTTAAGAACTTTCTACGATTGATAATAAGCAGTTTTGTCTTTATTAGCAAATTGTTATTATTTTTTTCAAAATAAAGATAAAAGGTTAATTCTATCAATTTAAAAATTGATAAATCTCAAATTGAATTATTAATAAATATTTAGCAAAATTTTTTGTCATTTATTAATATTAAAGTTTAATAGATAAGATTGAAAAATATATCTTTCAGAGAGTTACCAGATGTACTTTTTTTGATATATACTATTAAATTTTTCAAAATTGTAGTTTTCTATCCTCTTTTGTGTATGTTAAAAATATCAGCACAAATGCAGATATGTACTAGAATATTCAATATAGAAAATTATAATAATATAAATTTTTATTGTAATAAATATCCAATGAATATATAAAATATTTTTATCTACCGTTAACTCTACCAGAGTTTGGTTAAATGTTTAGTTTAATTGTAAAGAACTACTTTTTATTTTAATTAATAAGTATGTCAATAAGTGTTATCAATATTGTTTGACAAATAAGTTTGTTGGCAATGGTATAATGTTAACTGCAATCATTATAATAGCATTATTATTACAGATAAAGTTTTACAAATTATTATAAATATAAATTGTCACCATAATATATCAACACTATTACAATTATAAAGTTTTCTTCAATAAATTATTTAAACTTATTTATTTTATAGTTTATAGTCATTTTTAAAACTGAACAGAAAAACTTTATTTGTTTATATTTATTAATAATTTAAAAATTAGATATTTTTTATTAAACTTTGTACTTCTTTAAGAAAACATAAAAAAAACATAGCACTAGCAAAAAAACTTTTATTTCAGAAAAGAAACATTTCAACCACTGTCAACTGGTCTACATCAGCTTAATTTGAGAAGAAATCGTTACATAATGAGCCGGGATGTTTCTTCAAATTGTTTATTTACATACACATATGATCCTTAATATGTATTAAGTAACATCATTTTACATTTTTATTGCAACATGCACAATTTTTCCATCCCAATGGGGTAGTAATTTAACACAGGTCTCTAACCAATGATTCTTGGCTAATGTATGTAAATAAACAATCTGGAGAAGCATCTCGGCTCTTTGTGTAATGATTTCTTTCCAACTTAATCTGATATAGACTAGTTAAGTGATGATAAAAGTTTCTTTTTTGAAATAAAAGATTTTTTGTCTGGTGCTATGATATTTTTCTTTTTATAAAAGGCAGAATGTCTACAACTATAATATTCCTTTAAGATCCTTTTTTTAGCCAAAAATTCACTTTTTTAATGGATATGGATCTAGTAACCTAAATCACTTTTTTCTATTTAATATCCTCAGATATAATAATGTCCTAGCTTATAACTGAAATTTTATTAATTGTCATTGGATAAGCCACAAATAAATTATTTCTCTAAGATTGCTAACAATATAAAGATAATTCAAAAATCTTCTGGAAATATATATCAAAACTCAGAAAGAGAGAACCATCATTTCAAACAAAATATAATAAATACAGTATATATGACAAGAATTGGCATTACCAAATCATGATTTTAAGAAAAAAATCCTGGATTAAAAATAAATAAAAATGTTGATTTATTTTATCCTAAAATAACAACATTAAAATATCTGAAGAAATATTAATGTTGATATTATTTAATATAAAAACCATGTTAAAGGATTAATCTGATATTCTAATAAGTTTTTACAAAAAACTTTTCCATTTATTATTTCTCATATTACCTTTTTGTTTAATAGATCGTTAAAAAGAACCTTTTTACTAGATCAAAGGAAACATATTTTTCCCATCTCGAAAAGACATAAAAATCCATATGATCTGAATTCTTACCAGTCCTAGCGATATCAAATAATGTCTTCAAAATATTTGAGAAAACATCACAGAGAATCATTTATTTTCAATCAAAATTATTTGTACGTAATAATCAACACTTGGCCAACAAAACACCATCAACCGCAATTAATTTATGGCAAGTGTATTATAGGAAATTCAGAAATGTCCAGATCTGTAAGGGAGAATGGGGCAAAATGAGGTAGCTAACTAAAATTAAATCAATTTCAATTAAACAGAGAATGCTTGAAAAAATTCTATTGTATTACTGTGGGAACAGATGTTACACTATCATTTAGAATGAAAATTTGTCAAAACAATAAACTGAAAGACATAAATGATCTTTATAAATAAAATCAAATATCTCATTTTGCCCCACTAGAAGAAGCAAAATGAGATAGTATGTTTCATTCCAGATAATATGTATTTAGAAATATTATCATCAACAAATAATCGTTTTAATGGGTTTATATTTTATAAAACAATAGTTATAGAATACATAAAATAATGATAATCAATTAAAATAGCCTAAGTCACAGATTTATTTTACATCATCACTGTCTATTCCAGAACATGCTTCATGAGCCCATTTTAAACAAACACCTAATCCACCCTTTTTCAATAGAATCTGAAAACAACTCATTACAGAAAATGCAAGCAACATCATTTTCATCTCTTGAGAAGAAGATGCAAGATTGTGATTTCTCTGAGCTGATGATTGGCAAATATTAGAATCAGAATTATTCTTGTAATTTAGGTAGTGTATAATTTAACAAATATTTCTGAGGCTTTATTTCTCTGAAGATATGTTTTCTTTATTACTACACTTTTTTTTATCACAACCAAAATGACAATATCAAATATCAAAAAACAATTACAAAATTATAAAAATTTAAAAGCTACCATAAGCAAAACATGGTATTCTAGATATGCATTTCAGCAACAACCTCTTCAGTCTAGTTTCATTTCCAGTTTATATATATCTCTTAAAAAGAATTTCAAAAATAGTATAAAGACTTCTTAATGTTACATTTTATAGATTTCTACTTTACAATTTATTATTGTTATTCTTAAATGATCTTCCTCCAACATTTTTGACAAAAATGTTTCATTTAAGAATAAGGTAAGAATAACTGTACTGTAAAGGGATAGGAATGATTAAATGAAATACTGATATTATATTTTATAAAAAAATAGGATCATCTGATGTCCCGACATACATTATGTTTTAAAAACAATGAAGTAGAGGACGATGCCATATATACAGGACCCGGGGCAAAAATGATGAAAAAATATCACGACCTTAAAATAATGTATTAATATAGGTCACAGGAATTTATTAATGCCGAATTACAATATCTTTTTGAGATGAAGGACACGAATCAAAGACAGATATAAAAGATAAACGTCAAAAAATAATTTTTTTTTATCTAATTTTCAGTGAAAATAATCGAATTCGACATTTTGGTAAACTGTTTCTATAATTCTTCCTGGTGTGTCGACAAATGTTTCATCAAAAAATGGTTCTAACAATTAAATAATTTAATCTGGATTTCTGGGTCAATATAACAAAAAATGAAGTTTTATTCAATAGAATAAGTTCTTGAACTATAATAATAAATTTTTTTAAATATATTTTTAGTTGACAGCATGCGTTTTGCAATACTTCGGAGACGGTGATTATCTGTCATAAGATGGACTCGCACACTTCAATCGAATTATAACAATTATATTAAAATATCCATCGGTAAGCCCGATTAGTATCGACAAAAAATTTTATCTATAGACTTTACCGAAAAATGGACAAAAATATTCTGGTCCTTTCTGTTAGATTAAAGATGCAATCTTAGCAAAGAACTGACAACACTTAAATAGGCTACAGGGTGTCTACAAATGATTGGAACGATTTCGTGATTTTTTTATGGCTGTAATATTAGAGATATGCCGATCGAATTTGATGTTGCAAGACAAGCATCGCTCAAAGTTTTCTTTGGTTTCCACTTGCAGTTGCGAGATGGCAGTAGCTGTCTTATAATCGGTCTACTATCTGATAGTCGGTAAGATGGTATCAAAATTGACTCATGCTGCAGTTGGAGTACGACAGTGTACGATGCTCTGCCCCATTTCCATTGAGATATTCATGAATTCTTGAACACCAGATTTCGAAAGCAATGGATGGGTCAGTGCTGTCAATGAAATCGAAGTAGCTGTCTTATAATCGGTCTACTACAGTATCTGATAGTCGGTAAGATGGTATCAAAATTGACTCATGCTGCAGTTGGAGTACGACAGCCGAAAAATGGACAAAAATATTCTGGCCCTTTCTGTTGGATTAAAGATGCAATCTTAGCAAAGAACTGACAACACTTAAATAGGTTACAGGGTATCTACAAATGATTGGAACGATTTCGTGATTTTTTTATGGCTGTAATATTAGAGATATGCCGATCGAATTTGATGTTACAAGACAAGCATCGCTCAAAGTTTTCTTTGGTTTCCACTTGCAGTTGCGAGATGGAAGTAGCTGTCTTATAATCGGTCTACTACAGTATCTGATAGTCGGTAAGATGGTATCAAAATTGACTCATGCTGCAGTTGGAGTACGACAGTGTACGATGCTCTGCCCCATTTCCATTGAGATATTCATGAATTCTTGAACACCAGATTTCGAAAGCAATGGATGGGTCAGTGCTGTCAATGAAATCACCAACTGTTGTGGCAATGAAATCACCAACTGTTATGGCCACCACGCTCCCCTGACTTAGCCCCCTGTGATTTTTTTGTGTGGGGTTAAGTCAATGAAATCACCAACTGTTGTTATGGCCACCACGCTCCCCTGACTTAGCCCCCTGTGATTTTTTTGTGTGGGGTTAAATGTGAAAGACTCGGTGTTTGTGCCTCCTTTACCAACTAATCTACCAGGCTTGTGGGCTTGCATTATCAACGCTTTTGATCAAATTGATAAAGACATGCTAAATGGTAAATTATCAACTGGTAGAAGACGTGCCGCGTCGCATCGGACAGCGCGGTGCAACATATGTAGAAGCCTTTTTTTAATGAATATATATATGATTCCCCGGAACGTGATAATAGAGAGCGATTAACATGAATCTTTAGTTTAAAGATTCTTGTCAATCGATGTATATTAATTAAAAAAGGGTGCTATATAGGTGACGCCACGCTGCCGCATGCGACGCGACAGGTCTTCCATTAGCAGGTAATCTTTGCCCTAAATCGTGTGTGGGACGAATTTGATTACAGAATTGACGTTTGCAGAATCACTCAAAGGGCACATATCGAGTACCTATAATCTGCCAAGAAACTTTGTGATTTTTTTCTATGTAATTGCAAAGTTTTGTGATCATATGTTAAATAATACACCTACAATAAAATCTTGAAACCATTCCAATCATTTGTAGACATCCTGTATATAGGCAATAAAAATAACAATTGGTGATGTCACCAGATGCTTCTTCGGGCCAACTGGCTGCCTGAAGAATGCGCAGAATTCCGCGCGGGCCAGCGACTACTACGAAAAGCACCTCGACCCGAACCATTTAAATTTGTCCACATTTACATATAGATTTCAGTCCCTCTGCCCTCTATCAAATTAATTTCGGTGCTTCGCTACTAACTTTTAGTATAGATAACAAAATACTTAAATGAGAGGTTTTCGATTCTCTCAATCCTCAATGGAACTCCAGATACCAACAAAACGGGCAGTAACTCAGACAGCCAAGTGGGAGAGGGCGTCAAACATTTCTGTGAAATAATTGAATTAATAATCGGAATAAATTAAAGTAAAATAAAAAATTTCTTAATACGAAGTCAGATTTGTCAAAAATATTGACGGTTAAATACCTTCTTTTGCAACTTACCCGAAAATTTTCAATTTTACTATAGAAATTAGTGGAGTTGGCAGCTGTGACTTAAAGTGATTAACCAAAGATACCAGGAAGGCATCGCCTTTTAGTACATCAATAAATTTATTTGCAATGATTGTTTTTGAAGCTTTTTAATATGAACATCCTCCTCTTCTACTTAAAATTTTTCCCGATTTTACGTAAAAAATAAAAAAAAAGTATAAATACGAATTACTTTATTGGCACTGATATATACATATTTACATTGTTAGGAAAAGGATAGAGTTAGATTAGTGAGGATAAATGATGTAGGAGGAGGGGATGAATGTAAACTGTGACGACACTTTGTAAAAATGATTGAAAAGTTTTACATATCTACGATAGAAGTAATGTCCCCATTTATCAATCTACATTTAAAGATATAAACTTATATTTAGTTCTAATTAGTGTCTGGCTTTCCCGCACCTTTTTCATTTCCGGGATTCGAGATTGAAAAATAATTTCCCAGGATTCTTTAATTTTTTATTGTTTTTATTAAATTTCTACTTTTGATAGTGATTAATAAAAAAAGAAATAAGATTGCGTATATTAACATTCAAATTAATACATTATTAACATACTTTTAGGTTTGCATTGAAAAATTAATATTCCAATCCAACAAAATATTAAAATATATCGACTTTAGCCGATTTTTCTATTAAAAAAATAATACGATATAGAAGAAATCATCAACTTTTGAGTATTGAATAATTATTTGAAATATTAATTTTATATATGTTCATCGATATTTTTATTATTATTATTAAAAATCTATTGATGAAGTTTTATCACGAATTTTTTTAGAACTTGATTCGAGGCTAAAAGCTTGCGGAATGCGCTCAACTTGTAAATGTGTTTAGATTCAAATCTGGCCAAAAAAATTAAAGTATCAGTATGAAGTTTACGTTTAAATTGGACAATTAAGCATGAACATCGTGTTTCTTTTAATAAAATACTTTTTTTTACCATAGAGATGTAAGACTTTTTAGCCATTTTTACAGAGTGATGTCACAGCTTGCATTCACTCCCTCCCTATGTCATTTATCGTTACAAATCTACTTCCCGGTCTCCTAACGGCGTGACGTAGTTTATAAATATTTTCCCTAAAGGGCACGAAGCAGGGACGCCTGGAACCCTAGGCCGGCCCTGGATAAACTCATATATGTAACAACATAGGAGATCGTTCATAAACTATGTCAAGCTCTTTCGAACACTCTTTGACCCCCAAATTCCCTTTTTTCATTTTTCGTCACACCATGGCCACGACGTTACAAATTTAAAGATCCCCTTCCTCTTCTACTTAAAAGGTTTTCCTCCGATTTTATATAAAAGTGAAAAAATACATAAAATAGTAGAAAGATAGGAATTACTTTACACTAATACAGCGTTTCCCAAACTTTTTCTATGATGGAACATTTCACAAATCCTGAAATTTTTACGGAACACCTTGGTTATTTTATAGTATAGGTAGGTACAGTACAGTAAATTTCGTTTTCTCGATTTCGATTGTTTTGGTTTATGATGGAGGATATTCGAGTTTGAGACATGGAAAATCAATCCACGATTATTTACAATGATATTTTTAAAAAAAGACTTCTTATAACATGGCTTCATATATATTTAAATCTATCAATATATGTTTGTAATTCATATAATAAAAATTGAAAGAAAAATTGAAGACCTAAATGATGAATAACAGACTTTTGATTCCCTTCTTTAATTTTTATTATGGAAAAATTTGTTATATTTCCGGACAAATTATTTTCTAAACGTTTTCTATGATGGCCTTGAATTCTACGAATTTTACTCGTTTCGGTAGTTAATTATCAGCCCACTAATTATACTGCGACTATTAACTGATTATAAAATATTTTGTTCTGATTTTCTGTTAATTTCTAAATAAACATGGCTAAAATAGGAAGAACTAAGCGCGATATTTCGGTCTCGGTTATTGGTTTAAAGATTATGACATCACGTGTGACGATTTCTCTACAGAAACTCTTAGCATATGATATTAAGGACCAAAATGTGCGCGCTAAAAGGGATCAAAGTCGATTTATTATTAGTCTATCGCGTAGTATGCGAATGAATTTTGATCATTTTTAGCCCCTCTCATCTAGCGGGAGGCCAATATATGTGTGACGATTTCTCTACAAAAACTCTTAGCATATGATATTAAGGATAAAAATGTGCACACTAAAAGGGATCAAAGTCGATTTATTATTAGTCTATCGAGTAGTATGCGAATGAATTTTGATCATTTTTAGCCCCTCTCATCTAGCGGGAGGCCAATATTTATAGGCGAATTTTATTTAAATCGGATAATATTCGTAGGATCGTTTTAACAGCAGAACATTGATGTTTTGGCAGATTGGATTCCATACAGGATTCCAATATTGTATACATATTTTTCGGAGTGGACAATATTTAGGCCAAATACGAGCCCCAAATAAGTGATAATATCGTCACTCGGTTCCTATACCCGAATAGCGCAAAAAACCTAAACTACTTTTTATGATAGCCGAAAAATATTGGAACGAGCGTAAAGAGAGGCAAAAACATTGAGCCAAACGCGAATAGATGATATATGATCGGTAATGCCAAATAGAAAAAAACGAGATAAACTATTCATGTTCCGAGCCTATTCCTCGGAATAGGAACAGGCTCGGAACATCCTATTCCTATTCCGAATGTATAGGAATAGGCTCTTAACAGCCTATTCCTATACATTCGGAATAGGCTTTTTAACAGCCTATTCCGAGTGTATTGGCTGTTAAGGTGAGAAGGTGGCCGGTGGAAGGCCAAATATACTTACTTTTCCTGCAATCTTCGCCGGTCAGATTAAAAGGACATTGGCAGTAAAAATGGTTGGTGAGATCGACGCAGGTGGCGCTGGCGGGACAGGAAGTGGGCGCGCAGTCGGGCACGTCGTCTTGACAGAACTCTCCGCCGTAGCCGGGTGGACAAATACATTGGAAAGAAGACCCGATCTCTCGACAGGTAGCTCCGTTTTGGCACAGGTGGGCCGAGCAAGCGTCGTATTCCAGCTGACATCCAATACCGGTGAATTCGGAAGAACACGAACAGTTGAGTCCACTTCCGTAGTCGTGACACGATCCTCCGTTCATACACGGGTCGCCAACGCAGCGCCGAGGAGCCGTCTGACATCTCTTTCCGTCTGTTCCAGATGGACATCTGTCGAGACAAACAATTTTAATAACGACGTTTCGTAATCGGAAGTGGAGGAGCCACGTCAGACGTAAAGAATAATTCGATCGAGTTTATCAATAAAATATGCTGTTTGGTAGCATTTTTACGCGTATTTGGCGTGTTGCCCAGTCACGATTGGAAAACCGGCTTTTATTTATTTATTACGCAGTTAATACAATAACTATACTGGCCCGAAGATGTAGTAAGATCGGATGACTTCTCCTTAGCAACGTCTACACGACCAAAGTCGTAAAGGACTTTGATACGTCGTTAACCGATACAACTTAACAGCGGATAAAGAAAATATGGCGATGGTAAGACGGAGCGGACCGGAAGAGGAAAAAAAAATGCCAATTTATTCTCGGACACCGTCGTCGTATCCGTTGTAGAGAAAAGGAAGAGGCGCTTCCGGCGCTAAATTCGGAGGACGAAACCATTTCCCTACATGGATACGGGAGACGCACCGAGTGACTATTCCCGCTATTTTCTAGCAAATATTTCTTTCGACTCGGGGCTATGCCAGCTCGCATTCCTCTCGGCATTAACACTGGGCTAGTCGGTCATCTACCACTCGTCGAAAATGTGGGGATTCCCTCGCCTCCAGACGGGGCAGGGGTTATTCCCCAGACTGACTAGTGTGGATTGAGTGGCGCTACAGTTTTGGCGCCGGGCTTTCTCCTAGCTAATTTTTTTCCCGGCACCAATTACGCTAAAGATTTGGGTGGCCGCCATACCTAAGTATCAAAACGGCCGTGCTGGTATTCGGCTACTATATTATTATAAGTGCGGGGCGGTTCCACCCAAAATATTTGTGTGGCCGGTGTACACAGTAACCTAATTTTTGAGTTCTAACTATATCGTCTGAGGTAGAAGCGCGCTTCCGATAATAGAACTCTTTCGGCTGGATTATCTTCGTCATTGTTTAATTTCGAACGCTGATATAGCGGCCATTTTATTGGCGGTTTTAACCGACAGAAATTCAGCCTAAATCGGAGGAAATCCTTGGTGCGGGCCGAAGAAAATTCTGTCGTCCTCGACCCAGACATTCGGGGACCCAACCGGGGGAGGGATTGGGTTCCGGGCGGGGGTGGACCGTAGCTAAGCAAAAAATTTCACTTCCCGACCATAAATGGAGACCGTGGAGTGTTTCGGGCAGGCGTGAGGTAAAGCGGAGCGGAAAAAGAGCGGAGGTTATTTTTGGACGCGCTTCGGGCACTTTCCTCTCGCGTCTACCTCCGACGGCTTTCCCCGCCAAAATGGACCGGCCGTCTCTCCATTTACGGCCAAAACTGCCCGTAGTGGCAGGTAAACGGTTCCAAACCCAAAAACTCTCCTCGCCTTCTAGCTACCGGTTTTAACCGGGCCCATCCGGCTCCACCCAGAATTTATCCTAGCCATTAAATTTCCCCGATCGGGTTAAATCCCCGAATTTCCCCGCTGGTTGGACATACTATCTGTCCACTAACGACCAACCGTAACCTTTCTTTCATACTAGACTCCTTCCTCTATCCGTCTTTAATGTTGTTCTTCCGCTCCCCGACCGATAGGGCGCTACCGGAGTTCTTAAACCCGGATCGAAAGGCGCTAAATTTACCTCCAACATTTTATTTCGACTATTTTCCGTCGTTCGTTGTTTCTCTGTCATTCACCCACACAGTTGATACTCTGCCAGCATTCGAACCTTTTCGAATAAGCTATGTAGTCTTTTACGGTATACAATATATATAACGTTATTTCCGCGCCACCTAACTGTTATATCTGGCTTAATAATCGGCCCATAGTTTTCTATATATCGATTACCAGTTAAATTTCCCTGTTGAAGCCCCCAGGGACTTGTTCCTTCGGCCCGACTTCCGAAATTTGGTCAAACGGATGGTGCTAGTCCCGGCCCGTCTGCCGAAGGACGACCTAAATATTTAACGTCTAAAAGACGCTATAAAGGCCGATAAGCGTCTTTCCCTTAGTAAACGCTGGGTGGCGCTTCTACCCCGGAATGTAACAAAAAAAAGCAATAAAGTTTTCCCCACCGACGACCCGTTCCCGTGAGTCTGAAAGACGATTACGTCATCTTGGTTTCTTTTACACATCTAGTGGTGGACGGCCACCTCTTAACTGGCCCGTTTTCGAACTTTAACATTTTTTGTTCTTCCCGGTTGGAACCTTCGCATTTTAACCGGTAGTAAAAATAAAACCGAAAAAGCGCTACCTCCGGAGGAATCTCTTGAATGAGTGGTGTTGCTGGCGGTCCGGTTACCTAATATCTGGTAAACAGTTCTACCGGTTTATCCCGTGGCTCGGATCGTCTAAAACGCTTTCTGGCTCGGGCTAAACCAGAGTTAACCCGACACTCGGGTAACATGACGGACCCAGTCGATACAGGAGTAGGAAAAGGCTAGAAAAACGGGCCCGATCGGCGTCTAGATGGTACTTAGGTGGTGTCATCCAATATGGACCGTTTTGCAGTTGGAAATTAAAATTGAACGAAAAGTTTGGAGAGAATAAAAACGGATTTTATGCGGGGGGAAGTTTACTGGGTCGACTTAGATCCACGAACTAGTTTACGTTTCTATTTTTACCAGATTCTGGCAGTCGGTTTCCATTTTCGGTCGAACGACTGTTCTCTCGTACCCATTAGAAAAATCTTCCACCTAATCCCCAAGAATGCGACAAATATCGGTCGATTAATCCGGCCCTCGGCCGTTTTTGGCCCTACGACGGCCGGGTCCGAGTCGAAAGTTTAACGGCAATAAATCGTCAGGAGGAAAAAAATCCCTAGGTGGGGGAAAACTCCTTTCCCACCCACCGATAAGTAAGCGCTTAGAGGGGAATTCTTTATATCCAAATGGGGAAATTTGTGGTAAAAGAAAGGAGGGGAAGGCAGCCAGTCGCGATGAACTTTTCTATGGCCATAGGAGGAGATGGAAGCCGGGGAAGCTGCGGGACGGGAGCGGGATGCCCAAAATAGCCGGCTGTTCCCAAAATTAACTGGCGCACATCCGACAGACCTAGTTGTGTGGAGTTGTGTCGGGCTGTAACGCTACACCTCTGGTGGCCGGGAGATGCCGCGCCAGTCAGACCTTTCATATTAGGCGATGCTTACAGCAGCGAGACTGAAATAGTGCGGGGAGCCGACTCGACGACCGACCGAGGGGGGCACCATTCTATCTCCCTATAAGGAATTGTGTGGAATGGGGAAGAGGGACCTTAGCCATATTAGCCTACGCTCTTCTTCATTGGCTGACGCCCGAGGCTGACGTCAACCGCAGCCCGCAGTTCCTACAAAACCACAAGGCGCTAGGTATCGTCCGTTACTCGAGGTCCCCAACCGACTGAGGTTAAGTGCTCGCCAGTGAAGACTCACCTACCCAACTGGTAATTTTCTTATCGTTGTGTGTGTGCCTGTGATCGAATCGACGGACTTATTCGAAGGATTTCTCTCTCTTTCTTCCTCTCCGTCCGCATACTTTGAAATTTAGTTAACGGATCACTTTTTCTTCTTTCCGCTTTGTTTCGGTTTTACTCCACCAGATTTAACTTACTCCTTAGAAACTACTAATCTACTAGATACTTTCAGTCTCCATCCGACTGCTGTTCAACGGTAAGACTAGCCGAAATTCCCGATTTTTGGCAGTTAATTTAAACCTCTCCTTCAGATAGGAGTCTCAAACTTCCGTTCTTTCCTGGGACAGATGCCATCTCGTCATCTTGCCGTTCCCAGGACGGTGGGTCTTCCACCTCTTCCGTTGTTCGTCGCTTAATTTTATAGAAATAATTTCGTATTCTTCCAAATAATCTACTCTAGGTTAGAATTAATTATTTTTTTAAGTGATGCTTTTAAAATCTTTCTCTCGCCTTTAATGTTGGAAATTTGGAGCTTTCATTCGATTCTTTTAATATTTATTATAAGAATCTTCCTTTTAAACTTTATTTTTAAATAAGTTAGATATTCCAGAGTAGTTTAGATTTTTTAAAAAGTTAACTTACTAAACTTTAGTAAGGTTAAGGTTTACTAAAATCAGAAATTTCCAAAATATTCCATAAACTTTTAAGTTTAAACATCAGATAGTAAACTATTTAGTTTAGTCTAATTGAGATTGAATACCGCTTCCTATTTTGGAGTTTAAACTGTAACTAGCGAGGGACTAAAAGAACTGGGAAACTAGTTTTAGCTCGAAATTCTTGGCAGCTAAGTTGATCCTTCTTAAACCCTTTTAAAAGAATGGAAAGGGTCTGAGTAAAATTGAGAAGAAATTTGCGTATTTTGAACGTTTTTTCCTCTTTTCTTTTTCAGTAAAACATGTGCGACGACGAAGTTGCTGCTCTCGTAGTTGACAATGGTTCCGGTATGTGCAAGGCCGGATTTGCCGGGGACGACGCTCCCCGTGCTGTATTCCCATCCATCGTCGGTCGCCCACGTCACCAGGTAATTTAAGCCGACCGAGACACGACTGAGCTTTGGTCGATCGATGGTCGATTGTAATGTCCATGTTATCTATTACAGGGTGTCATGGTAGGTATGGGTCAAAAGGACAGCTACGTGGGTGACGAGGCCCAGAGCAAGAGAGGTATCCTCTCTCTGAAATACCCAATTGAACACGGCATCGTCACCAATTGGGACGATATGGAGAAGATCTGGCATCACACCTTCTACAATGAACTCCGTGTAGCTCCCGAAGAACACCCCGTTCTGCTGACCGAAGCTCCATTGAACCCCAAGGCTAACAGGGAGAAGATGACACAGGTGGACAGTCTTTAGCTCTCCAGCTGGATTTCCCACCGACGTTTACTGACCCGTTTTGTATCTTTTGACAGATCATGTTCGAGACCTTCAACACCCCAGCCATGTACGTAGCCATTCAAGCCGTGCTGTCCCTCTACGCCTCCGGTCGTACCACCGGTATCGTATTGGACTCCGGTGATGGTGTCTCCCACACCGTCCCCATCTATGAAGGTTACGCCCTTCCCCACGCCATCCTCCGATTGGACTTGGCCGGTCGTGACTTGACCGATTACCTGATGAAAATCTTGACCGAACGTGGTTATTCTTTCACCACCACGGGTAAGTTATCTCTTAAAACCTGACGTTAATAGGAGATAATCTTCTTATCCCCTCTTAACGCCAGTTGGGACACCGAGTAACGGTCGATCATCTTTTAAATTTTCCTCCAGTACTTAAGCACACCGTTAGAGGCGTCACTCTGTCCGAATTTGATTAGGCGTTACTCTGTCCCTCCGATTTTTCAACTTTTACTCTGTCCAAATTGACCGCTAAATTTTAATGGATTCGAAAAATATCTATTTACAGCTGAGCGAGAAATCGTTCGTGACATCAAGGAAAAGTTGTGCTACGTAGCTCTGGACTTCGAGCAAGAAATGGCCACCGCCGCTTCTTCCTCCTCCTTGGAGAAGTCTTACGAATTGCCCGACGGTCAGGTCATCACCATCGGTAACGAGAGGTTCCGTTGCCCAGAAGCCTTGTTCCAGCCATCCTTCGTGGGTATGGAATCTTGCGGTATCCATGAGACCACCTTCAACTCCATCATGAAGTGCGACATCGATATCCGTAAGGATCTGTATGCCAACACAGTCTTGTCCGGTGGCACCACCATGTACCCCGGTATTGCCGATCGTATGCAGAAGGAAATCACCGCTCTGGCCCCAAGCACCATGAAGATCAAGATCATCGCTCCCCCCGAGAGAAAATACTCCGTCTGGATCGGTGGCTCCATCTTGGCTTCTCTGTCCACCTTCCAACAGATGTGGATCTCCAAGCAGGAATATGACGAGTCTGGTCCCAGCATTGTCCACCGCAAGTGCTTCTAAGCCGTCGAGTCCAGGGTCGCTCACTGCCGTCGAGACAGGTGATACAATCAGCCGCAACAACAGATGCTGTCACACAACATACGTGTACTTTCTCCCTGTATTGTTATGCTCCGTGTTTTGTGTGGAAATGCTGGACTATTTCCTCCATCGAGGCTTGGCTTTTTCTGTAGATAAATTCAATATGTGAAAATTCAAGCCCCGGATGGGCAATAATCGGGTATTTCTCTCATCAATATATGTCATTCGTTACTAAAAAGAAGAAAAAACTGTTTTAAAACTTGCTGCTGTTTTTACTGTTTATTTCTTTTTTTTTCTTTTCTCACTACGGGCTGAAACAAAGACACACTATTTTTTTCCTTTTCTGCCAGAAACGTTATCATGTACCAATCTCTAATAAAGCAGGGGAATAAGAAAATTAATACCAGTCTCTGTGGCGTTATTGACAATCAATTTTACACGCGATCGGCGCCATTTTTACAACTTAATCCGCGCCATTAATTCGAAAATGTACACGTTTCACTTACGGCTCGATTCTTACCGATCTTTTAAATCGACTAAAATTTTCCGGAAGAAAATGGCGTAATAAATAAAATCGAAGCGATGATGGCGCTCGGATAAAGTAAAGTAAAGTAAGAAAGAAAGTACTTACACACACAGAAAGTCTTGGAACAGATCGATGCATTTGGCGTCATTCAAACAGGGTTGGGAGTGGCAACCTCCCACGTCCGTTTCGCACCTTTCGCCCGTCCAACCGGCTGGGCAAAGGCAGTTGAATTTGTCAATGCCGTCGGTGCAGATGGCGTGGTTGAGGCAAGGGTTGGAAGCGCATTCGTTGATGTTCAGCTACAAATAAATGTGATCGTTAAAGCCATGGGTCACACTGTGCAATTTGTGGCCGCGCGCGCGACTGCAACAGCAACGGCAACGAGTTGCAATCGCCAAATAGTGGTCACACTGGGGAAACGTAGTTTGCGATGTAATGGATAGTCAGCCAATAAGATCACAATAAAATCAAACATCTATCTTGCACACGTCAAAAATTTTCCTGACTTTTCATTGGTTGCGAGCTTGCAACCGTCGCCATCGTGCGCTATTGCACGAGTTTTACCAGTTTGTTGGAAGAATCATCGCTATTGCAGCAGCACGAGCGGCGAAAAATTGCACAGTGACGTAAAAACTCACCTCGCAACGTTCTCCAGTGAAACCCGGATGACACTGGCAGACATAATGGTTATTCATATCTAGACACTGGTCGGTGCCGGCTGGATGACACGGGCTACTAACGCATTCGTCCACTTCCGCTTCGCACTGCAGCCCGACATATCCTGGGCGGCAGCTGCAGGTAAACCCGTCCGACAGACGGTTACAAGTTCCTCCGTTCTGACAGGGAGAAGACTGGCAGGAATCGATGGCGTGTTGGCATCTGGATCCTGTAAAGCCAGCGTCGCATATACACTGGAAACCATCGATCGCATCCAAACATTGGCCGCCATTTTGACAGGGATTACTGGCGCACTCGTCTAAGTTGATGTCACATCCGGGACCGGTCCATCCCGGATGACAGACGCAGTGGTGGCGAAATAATTGGTCCACGCAGATCCCATTCAAGCACGGTCGAACGCTACACAAATCGATTTTCTCGTGGCATCTTTTGCCGGTGAATCCGGCCGGACACTGGCAACGAAAATCGTTTAAGAGATCGGTGCAGTTGGCACCCAATAAGCAAGGTTGTTCGGCGCAGTCGTCTGCCAAAATAAATGAATCGGCTGAGATTGTGTCTAAGACACCATTTTTTTAAAGTCTAATCACTTACCGATATCCTCTTGGCACGCGTTACCAGTCCATCCCGGAGCGCACTGACACTTATACCGTCCCTGAAGTAGGGGAAGGCAAGTGGCTCCATGTTGGCAAGGGTTTTCACCCGAAGTGCAAGGGTCGACAGTCACGTCGCATTCTTCTCCTTCATAACCTTTGCGGCACAGACATTTTACTTCTCCTAAACCGGGAATGTCCTGACACATGGCTCTCTCCGGGCAAGTGTGGTTGAGGCAATCGCTGCGTTCTATCTGGCACTGAAGACCGCTGAAACCTATAATAGATAGCAGATTGTAGCCGTCGCTAAGGACTTACTACCCTTTTCGTTTCCATACTTACCGGGTGGACATTGGCACAGGTAAGACTGCGGTTTATCCAGGCAGGTTCCGCCGTTGTAACAAGGACTACTGGCGCAATCATCGATATCCACTTCGCATCTATTTCCAGTAAATCCCGCCGGACAGTAACAGGTGGGTCGGTGATTGACGGCATGACACAGACCTCCGTGTAAACAACTATGGGTACTGCAAGGCACTGTTAGATAACCAGATCCAGGTTAGAAGATTAACTCGTCTTAATACACAGATTTAATAGCGAATGACTTACCCGCCACGCAAGTGTCCACCGAAGTAGCTCCGGGTAGAACCGTCACTTGATGGTTGGGACACGACGTGCAACTGGTTTGGCCCGCATTGGGCTGATAGAAGTTAACTGGACAAGAGGCGCAAGGCTGCAAACCCGTGTCCGAATACGTACCGGGAGGACATAAAGCTGGAATTTGATCGTATCATTTAATCACTTGGCCCACCGATGGGTAACTAGTTAGCTACGCTAAGCCAGCGATGGCAACCGATCACCTCAGCTAGGCTGGCCTATTTATCGAGGACACCACCTCTTACCTTTGCAATCCGAGGAACTGGACGATCCCGGTCTGTAAGTGAAGGTGTCGGGCGGACAGGGTTGACATTCCTTGAAACCTTCAGGAGGCGGCTCTTGGGTGTAGGTATGGAAGGGACATTGCAAACAGGGAACCAAACCGGTAGAAGAATAGGTACCGAAGCCGCATATAGCTGTCGAAATGGAAATAATATGAACTCTCTGGTCCGTGCCAACTACCACCTTTTACTAGTTAACTTACGTATGCAGTCGGAAAGACTTTTGCTGCCTTCTTCCTTGGTGTAAGTACCGACCGGGCAAGTTTTGCAGCTTCCCTGGCGATTCAGATCTTGGTAATATCCACGAGGACAGTTGATACACTTTTGATCGGAGGTAGGGAACGTTCCGGGAGGGCAATGAACTAAAATAATTTAAAAAAAGACGCTGGATGAGGCGGGTATCGAATTGACGGTTTTGGGAAATCCCAAAAACCGCCAATTCGATACCCGCCTCATCTAACCTCCAGAAGATTTCAGCCAGCCTTCCACCCCAAAGCGCGGGATTGATTCTCCATCCCATTCATGAAAATTTTTTCCAAAAATGGGAAATCATTCGTATTTTTCGGCTACTCGAGATCCAGAGTAGGAGGCCAAATGGCTCGTTGATTTTTCGGGTGGAAAGTGGCGTAAAATATTAAAAAAATCAGTATTTCTCTTTAAAAAAGTTAAAAGAACGGGAAAGTTACTCACGGCATTTGGGTATATCCGAGTCGTTAGTAGTGGTCAACACTTCTCCCAATTGGCAGGTGAATCCCCGATTAACGATGGATCTCATGGCTTGTATTCCCGGGCATTTTCCACCCACGCGTTGCGAAGTGACGTTTAAAATAGGTTCGATGACGGCTGAAGTACTGGGAAGACTCAGATCAAAAACCAATCCCAGAGTGGAACCGCATAGTTCGTACAGAGTCGACTGCTTAACTTCGGGCTCCACTCTTAGAGTGTAGTTGAGGAATAGCTGGAAAGAAAAAAAGTCTGTTAAGTCCGAATTCTGACCGGATTTTTATCTTTTAAAGATTCGATCACCTCGTTCTCGGCTACGGCAGAGACGGTGGTGTTGTGGAAAAATATTTCTATTTTGACATTGATGGCGGAGCAACGATCCGATAGGGCCTGATTCAAAGAATTCTGGTAGGTCCTCACGAACGCTTGATACTGTTCCAGGCAAAAGGAGGAAAGCGCGCCACCGGCTCGATACTGAATGTCGGCTACCACGTCGTAAGTGGCAAAACTGGTACCTGTCAACCGTAATCCAGTTAATATTGAAACTTTAGAAAAATTTCTAAAATAACTTACCTTCTGGAACGCATTCCGGGACGATGGAACTGGGAGTCCAGGGCATGCCCAAAAGACATTCGTAATTTTTGACTGGGTCTCCGTCGGTGAACCGAAATCCTTTATTGCAAGTGACGGAACAGGAGAAACCGGGAGCTTGGTCCATTTCCTGGCAGCTAACGGTTCCTTCCACGGGTGGCTTTAGAGACCAGGATACGCAGGGAGAAGGTTGGACGGACACTTGGAAGTGGCAGGTAGCTTTGTTGCCAGCTCGATCGGTGGCCGAAACGGTGACGTTGCGATAACCACCCACCGGAATGATGGCGGTGGTCGGAGACACGTCGAGAGAAACGTCACCCGATTGGTCGGAAACATTGACGTGAGAAAGCATTTCGCCAAAATTCACCGAGTAACTGGCTTGTTCTTCGGACAATTCGATGACCAGAGAGCGCGGGCAGGTAAGAGACGGAGGAAGGTGATCTGTAAAGGATCAGATACGTTTGAAAACCCCGGAAATAATTAATTTTAAACCGCGGAACCAGGAAACTAACCGGGAACGGTGATGTTGACTGTACAAACTGCCACATTTCCGTCCGAATCATAGGCCAAATACTGAACGGTGGTATCCTGGAACACCATCAACGGAGGGATAAAGCCTGCCGGTCTAATCTCGAATCTGGCTATTTTCCCCGAATTATCTACCGCTTGTGGTAGGCTAAAGTTAACTGGCTGAAATCCTTCCGCTGTCTTGACCACAGTCAGAGGATAAGTGGGACAGTCGAGGAATTGAGGAGGTTCTTGATCTGTACGGGAAGCCAAATTTTTATTATCCGTTTTTCTCGATGGAATTTTCGAATAAATCGATAACTCACCCACACAGACGGGATAGCCAGCGTCGTAGCCAAGCAGCGCTTCTTCTCCGGTATCTTCGCAACCCATCAGTTCGAATTTCATGCAGGGATTTCGGTTATAGGCCACAATTCCCAGGATGAAGAACCTGGCTCGCACACTAAGAGGAAGCTGGAGCACAGATAATTCTCCGAAATTTCCCGGATCTCTGGTGGTCAAATTGAAGGTCTGAAAGGACAGAAACTCGCCAGTTATCCGGATTTAGTAATTTACAAGCAAAGCGGAAAATTCACTCACCGGAAAGTAAACCACAAAGTTCTCCTCTTGTTCCACTTTGTAGAAAAGTCGAAGTTCAGTAGGACGTCCGACTACGTCATTGGTGATGACGCCTTTGACCAGGATGGAGGTAACGCGATAGACGGCGCCCAGATCGACAGTGGCGTACAGAAAGGCTAAGGTAGGGTCCACTTCGGCGCACCAACCGGTGGCACTATTCAAACGTATATTCTGGAAAGAAGTTTATGGATAGTATTTAGATAAATTCCTTCCTATATGAACGTTTATTAATCAAAAACTCACCTTCACTTCGTAGTTACTTCTTTGAGAATTTGCCACGATGGACGATTCCGGTAACGTTCCAGAAGTGATCCCAAGAGGTTTAATCACTCGACAGACTGCATCTGTAGCGAACAGAGCGCAGATAATTTAGTTATCATTTATATTACCTGAATTAAAACCTAGAAAGTTACTAACTTTTGATGCAGGTGATGGGGTCGACGCTGTATGGAACGTAACCCGCTCGGTTACAAGTGAAGGTTACTTTAGATCCTTGTTCGTAACTAGTGGCCATCTGCAGGCCGTCTGGGGGTCGTCCAGGATCTTGGCAAACCGGACCTGCGGATTAAATACGGAAATAGGCAATGATTGGCGCAAAAATAATTTGGAGTGGATGATAGCCATTCGACGACCATCTACTAACCTTCGCATCTGAGATCTCCGAAATCCCAAGTACCGTCTTCTTGGCAGCGAACGATGTTATCTCCGAATGTGGACTTTCCAGCCACGGTGAAGGTATCTTGACAACCGAAAAAGAAACTGGATTTATATCGAGTATCTACGTATTGCCCGTAAGAAGCGCCGGCGGTTTCTCTGGGGACACCACAATCGATTCCTGTTCCAATCAAGACGACTTAAGTTATTCCATCGATAATCCGATAGAAATTAGGTAAAGCGACTTACTGGGACAAGAAGGGGAAAGACCCGACAGCCAATAATCGCCCCTTCCTTCTTTCGGGTCATAAACGCACTGGCGGAAACTGGCGGTAGCGGTTGATCTTAAGGGCCTGCCCATTTCGTGGCAAGTAACGGTGACGTTACGCTGGAAAAGCACGTCGTCGTCTTTGTCTTCCTGGGAAATGTACACTCTCAGACCTTGAGTACGGTCGTCTCCCAAAGAAGGACAACTGGCATCTGGCAAAGAAAACAATTGAGAAATTATTCAGCGTAATGATTCCGGCATATCGAGAAGAATCTTAAAGTTTATTACAGCGGCAAGTAGGTTCTGTGCCATTCCAAACTCCCGTACTGGTGCACAACAAAGTAGAACTTCCTTCCATGACGTATCCGAAATGGCATTGAAAATGCACTACGTCACCGAAATGAAAAGAAGACCGAGTAGATAGAAGAAGTCCGTTTTCCGGACTTTTTACGTGCGGACACAATTTCTCTGAAAGAAAAAATGAGGATGAAAAAACCGATAAGAGCATTAAAATACCGATATTAATCTTCTTACCCACACAAGTTTTATTCAGACGATATACGTCGCCATCTTGAACACCTGTTTCTCCGGAAGGAATTTCGAATCCAGCAGTTCCGTTCCGTGTGAACAGCTCGAATCCGTTGTTGCAAAGACAATTATAGCTACCGGGACTGTTGATGCAGCGGTGGTCACATCCGCCGTTTTCTTTCGAGCATTCGTTTATATCTGCGAAACAAAACTAGATTAATCGCCGAACCGGTACATTAAAAATTTCTATTATTTTTAGAAAAAGTTCTCACCTATGCACTCTTGTCGGGAACAGCCCATCAACTCTAGTCTTAAACAAGGTGCTACCGTGTAATCCATTATATAAAATCGCAGCAATCTGGCTTCTAAGTGGAAGGGCAAGTTGACGGTCGACACTCCCGATAAACCGTGTGGTAGAAGACGAAACTCTACCGGCTATAAAAGCAAAACCATTTTAAGTATTCGGTGATGTCCAGCCAGTTTCTCCAACCAACACTCACCCTTTGTCGAGGATCACTGTAATCTCGAAAGACGTCAGCCAGATCGTTGGAATATTGAATCCTCATCTTGGTTGGAAAGGCTAGAGATCCATCTGGTCTGGAGACGGGTTGGGTTCGGAAACCTTTCAGCACAGTGGGAGCTCGCAAGTCGAACTGAATCCAGTTTTCTCCCGGACGATGAATCTTTCCGCACCATCCGTTCTGGCTATTAAGTCGAACCTCCTGGAATAGATACACGTTAGATCGGATCACCTAGAAAGGGAAACTATCGAGACACTTACGTTTTTGTCGTAATCGCTTTCCGTACTGGAGGCTCTGATGCTGGGAGGTGGAATGGAACCGGTGCTCAATCCCAGATCCCTAACTGGGCGGCAATCTGCAAGAGAAAACCGTCAGAAAAGGAAAAGAAAAAATATTGTTAAAGTGGGTAAAAGGATCCTGACCTAGATTGGGTTCGAAGCCTTCTTTGCAGCGGCAGAAGTAAGAGCCGGAAGTGTTGTTACAGTAGGTAGAAGCTGCGTCGCAAGCGTCGGTTTCTGAACACTCGTCAATGTCTGAAATATTTAAATATTTATTCCTTCAATCGACTGGATGTGAAATGGTGGTAAAAATGGTACCTCGACAAGTGGGGACGTCCTGGAAGATCCGGTTTTGGCCACAAGTGATGATCGGATTACCACGCAGTTCGAATCCTGGATGGCAGCGCACTCTGGCCTGATCTTGGAAGTAGTAGGCCTGGTCCCGGTCCACCAAAAAGCCGTTATCGATCTCCGGAAGCGAAGGGCACGATACTCCTGAGGGCGAATTGAGTTAAAACTGATCCATCGTAAATAAATATAAACAAATAAAGGAGGGAAAAGGAGAATCAGCCGTACTCACGTTCGCATTTGGGAGGAGGACCCGACCACTGGCCGTCGCTGTTGCAGACTATGACTGGCAGGCCCACTCGGCTGTAACCAGGATGGCACTCGAATCGAATGACCGTACCGTAAGATCGGCCTCCGCCGTTCAGCACCTCCAGTTGGGCGTGGGCTGTTTCGGGCAGGGCGGGACAAGATGATGCCAGGCACACCGGAAGCCTCTCCCAGCGTCCGTCTTCTCCGCATCCGATGGTCTCGGTGGGCAAACCGCTAGGAAAAGCGAATCCCGCGTAACACTGGTAAGTAGCCCGACCCCGGTAAGTGACGTTAGAGGCGGCCACGGCGAATCCGTTGTCGATCTGCGGCACTGGTCCACAATAACGCACTGGAAAAATAAAAAAAAACACATCAGTTGGCCAAAATCCACCGTCCCCCCTTATCTTTCTTCCTCGTACAGCTGACCACTTCGCCACCATCCGTCATTAAGTGACGAGTGGTGGCGAAGTGTCCCTCCTGTTTCTGGTCTCAAAACCAGTCACGAGGCTGGTTTTGGGACCAGAAACAGGAGGGACCAGCCCGTACGAGTCGGAGATGGCTTCCGATCCCTCGATGAATTCTTCCAATTGTGGTCCGGAAAATCCAAGCTTTTCCACGTGGTCTATCCAATCGGACTTTAGCCAGAAAAACACAGATATAAGCTGAATCCTTCAGAGTGAAAGATGGCTATACTTCCATCCTGGAGAATCCGGGTTCAATTCCCGTGATCCATACCTCAAAAGTTTTTCGGAAAGAGTCCTGTCCCGGCTTGAACTCTATCTTTCACTCGACAGTTGATCTCACCAGGAATATGGGTGGCTGGTGATAGGCAATGGAGTGATAAGAATATTTACAAGTAGTAATTAACAGTAGTTGAATATTTACAAGATGGAAACGATGCTAAACTTGATAAGAAAAAATAGTCTAACCGAATATCGGGCAGTTTCCAGGACATCAATTTAACCATTGATATTTTTATAGTTTATAAATAGCTAAGAATTTTAATGGGGATAATTATAACAGATGATATGGGCGGTTATGGTTGACTACCAACAAACATTATATAAAATTCAATTTAAAAAATTCTCTTCATATTTTACTCTGGCAAATGATACTAAAAAAGGTGAATGTACGCTCTTACTCATCCGAAAATAAACAATAATTTAAAAGTAATCATGCCTACAAATCAATGAACGCTTTCTGCATCGATTCAAAATCGAGAATTCCGATTTTCATACTTCCGCCATATCGCGTAATTTCTCTTTCAACGCGGATAACTCCTTTTATTTTTTCGATAAAGGTGAGAAATATCACGTGACATAGAAAAGACGTCATAGCGGGTGATTTTTGCGCAAATTTGTCGCCTGGTGCTGTTTCTCACATGGAACAAAATTTCAATATTTCATAGATATCTATATAATAATTTGTTTATCCTCATTGGTGTCACGTACAAGTTTAGACTGAAATATCTCGAAGACTATGAATGAAACCAAATAAATCCTTTTGATCTGAATTTCTATGAGTTGCATTTAAAGTTTGTGTCTATTAAATATTTTTTTAAAGAGCCATTAAAAAAAATATTAAAAAATTCAAATATCAGCAAAATTTTAAAATTTATTCGATAGATGGCGCGCTGTATCCACCTGGAATGTTTGACTTCTGGTTAATCCTTCATTGATCACAATATATTCTTCTATTGCTGGTAGAGTCTAACAAAACAAACTTTAACGATCTGAAAGTTTCTAACATATAGTA
Source organism: Olivierus martensii (assembly GCA_000484575.1). Classification (NCBI taxonomy): domain Eukaryota; kingdom Metazoa; phylum Arthropoda; class Arachnida; order Scorpiones; family Buthidae; genus Olivierus; species Olivierus martensii. The sequence goes on from AYEL01068111.1 coordinate 51,694, forward strand.
AACACGGGTGAACCATTTGAAATAAATTCGAAAGCACAGAAGTCCCAACTAACACTATTCGCAATTTTATTTATTTACTTTATTTTAATGTTAATTAAAAGAAAGAAATTTCATATTTAAGTAAAAATACTTGATGTTTATCTCAATTTTGGTTTTAAAATCTATCTATATCTATGATTTATATTAAATTTCATATTAATGTGTTTATAAATCACAGAAAATTTAATATGGATATCAATCCTGAAAGGATATATCTTTCATAAACTTATGTTATTTCTAAATTAAAGAATATTTAAAATCAATTCTTTTGCTATCCATGGTAAAAGTTTTTCATCATAGTTTTAAAACATTGACAATTTTGTTTTTTAAGTTCATAGAAATTAAGTCCATAGAAAGGTTGATTTATGGGTTAAAAAACTTGTTTCTCCTTGTTTGTCTCTTGGCTTTTGTTAAGCTTTCCTTCTTAACAAAAGCAAATATTACAAAGAATTAGCAGTGAAGTTTAATTTCTTTTTTATGAATCAAAGTTACAGATGAGCCCCACCCATTCAGAAACATATTAAAGACGGTCAAAGAAATGTGTATAAAGAGTGTACACTGCACCCAAGAGAGAATTTATAATATTTTATGTGTTTTGCGTTGTGTATAAACACCGATGCAAACAACAAATAGAAAGAAAAGAAAGGAAAAAAATGCTAGATAAAATAATTGATAACAATAGTCAGCGAATGCCATTAAAAAATATAGCTCCAAAGCAGCAGAAGGAAATGAAAGTCATCAATAAACCGAATGATACCAATTTTGAGACCCAAATATGGAAACCAAAAGTTCAAACTGCATATCACTCAGTTGCTGATATGACGAATGCAGAAAACACAATTAGAAAATAACTCAAAGGAGGAAAGAAAGAAAGAGAGAGAGAGAGAGAGAGAGAGAGAGAGAGAGAGAGAGAGAGAGGAGACAAACAAGACAAAAAAAAAATAATCAAAAATAAGAACACCATAACACAACGAACGAAAATAAAACCTAGGTACACGCAGTTAATTTTTTATAGACCTTAACTGTGAGAACCAAAAAGTGCGAGAGCTCAGTGACAATAAGTCATTATTAGATACAAAACAATGAATGTTGATTGGCCAAGCAATAAGCCTATTCCAGAAAAATGTGACAAGTTTCTTTCTCTAACGATAAACAATTGACAATCAAACAATGTATGCATAGCTGTATCGGGCTCTTTTTTAATCACGATGGCTGTTATTATTGGAAATAATGTTAATCTATTTAAATAACAATTGATTTCCATGTTCCGACACACCTTGAATTAAAACATAATTTACATTCTCTAAATGTATTATTATCTATAAAAAGTATCAGGAAAAACTGGTGGGAAATATAGTCTTTATTATCGCTTAGCCATCTGTGTTTAAGAGAAATTTGTTTAAGACAATGATGGGCAAAAATAATAGGATTGGAAACATTTACGATATTCATATTAAAGGTCGTGACACTGAATGCGACGCGAAGCGAGGCAAAGATGACAGAAAACTTTGCATCCTTCGCTTTGCGTTGCACTGCGCTGTGTTGCCTGACTGCATTGTAACCGAATTATTTCTCATGTTTCGTGGATTTGCCGATAGAGTTCGCTTGCGGAATATGACTGATTTGTAATTAGAAAGAAGTGATGGTATATTTTCGGTATTCTTTTAATCTCATGTCATATAGACATGACCTTTTTTTGTATTTCTTAAACAAATTGTATATCTGAATCCCAACCACACGGTTGAACTTCCGGCTTTTTATAAGTATATAAAACATTCGTTTCTATTGGTTGATTGCTTCCTTCGCGTCTTACAACACCATATTGTTCGCGCGTGCTGATTGGTCAAAGTTCAACTTTTTCATCTCCTTTCGCGCGGCTATGAACGTTAACTCGAGTAAAGCTAGTCCAAGGCACACTGTACGCGTGTAACCGCGAGAAGTTGCTTTCTTATGCTTCGCTTCGCGTCGCGTTCAGTGTGTCACGGCCTTAACCACTCGCACGAGACCAACCAGTCGCACGAGAAAGATAGTCCATGATACACTGTACGCGCGTAACCGCGCGAAATTGCTTTCTTAAGGTCGTGACACTTTGAATGTAACGGGAAGCGAAATATAAGAAAGCAACTTCGTGCGATTACGCGCGTACAGTGTGTCTTGGACTAGTTTTCCCCGTGCGGCTGCTCGAGTTAACGCGCGTAGCCGCGCGAAAGGAGATGAAAAAGTTGAACTTTGACCAATCAGTACGCATGAACAATACGATGCGGCAAGACGCGAAGGAAGCAATCAACCAATAGAAACGAATGTTTTAACAACTTGGAAAATAGCGAAAGTTCAATCGTGTGGTTGGGATTCAGATATAGAATTTGTTTTAGAAGTACAAAAAAGACCATATCTATATCACATGAGATTAAAAGAATACCGAAAATATACGATCACTTCTTTTTAATAACAAATCAACCACACTCCGCAAATGACCTCTATCGGCAAATCCACGAAACATGAAAAACAACTCGACTGCAATGTAGACAGGCTGCGGCGCAGTGCAACGCGAAGCGAAGGAGCAAATTTTTCTGTCATCTTTGCTTCGCTTCGCGTCGCGTTCAGTGTGTCACGATTAAGCTGAGAGGCAAGAAGACCGCCAAATTATTTCGCACAATATCTACAAAAAGTATAAGCGTCAAAAAATAACAGACTTTATAGGTGATTTAATACTAATAATAACAGTTTGAGAATCAGTAGAAACTAAAACTGCTTAGATTATTATTACTTATATACTTAAGCGCTTTAATATAGCTTGAACTGTGCTGAAATTTGAATCTACTTTAAAATCGCAACATTGTAAAACCTGGTGGCGACTGAGAAAACGAAAATCAGATCCTGTCCCTCTAGAAGACACAGATCCATCAATAAATATTTTAAAAATGTGACATTAAAACTGATTGTCCCGAACATCTGGATGTGGAGAAGCCCGAAGTCAACAAAAGTGTCTATAGAGTAATAATTGTCATTCTCATAATTTAAATTTAATATTATATATTCGAGATGCCTCTTTAATGGGGCATAATAGAAGGTATTCTTTAGTAATAGAGGTATAAGTAATATTCTTTAGTAATAGAAAGTATAACCCCAAATGATGCCTCAATTGGGGTTATACCAGCAATGGGGTTATACCAGGAATAGCAGTATTTTCTATTACTAAAGAATACTGCAATATGGTTCTATAACCATTTATTAAGCTAACTGCTAAAGGTATAACCCCAAATGATGCCTCAATTGGGGTTATACCTTCTATTACTAAAGAATACTGCAATATGGTTCTATAACCATTTATTAAGCTAACTGTTATTCTCTTCTGAAAACTATTTTTAATTATAATGCGATCCACTTTATCAATCCAAATTGAATAACACAAATTATGTGAGATAAAATAATTATTTTACAAATAATTCTAGTTGTATGGCTATTCAAACCTCACCTCCAGCAGGCAACTGATTTTAATGCATTGAGGAAACGATCCGCTTTGGCCATAACATACTTAATACGAGGAAACAGAGAACTTATCATCCAAGATAATCCTAAATATTTAAATTATGTTAACACATAATTCGGTTGAATATTCTGAAAAGATATCTACATAATTAAATTTAATTTTCCTAGTTGCGAGAATAACTTACATTTAGTGGGATTAAATTATAATTTAATATCGTCAGCTCAAGTATTTCATTCTGTCAATACGAGTCTACTTTCTTTGGGAAGCTTAATATCAAAGATGTCATCCATCAGCTTGTCTCTGAATCTACTCAAAGATGTTCTCCTTAGCATTCGTAGCTAGCCACATATTCGATATGTGACTTGATGGTAAATTTTCTTTGGGAAGCTTAATATCAAAGATGTCATCCATCAGCATGTCTCTGAATCTACTCAAGATGTTCTCCTTAGCATTCGTAGCTAGCCACATATTCGATATGTGACTTGATGGTAAATATTACTCTGATTACCATCAAGTAATATTTTCTTTAACGTGCCTCAGTTCTTCTTCAGATATGCCAACCAATTCATATAAATAAATATAGAACTACCAAAGCTCAAACCGCTTTTTTTGATTCATGCCACCCATTATTACCATCACTTGAATTAACTGTAATTTTAATGATTTCTTACTATAATCATTGTTTTTTTTATCTGTTTAATGGCACCCTTTTTCCATCGGATATATTGTGGTATCTTTATTCATATGGGGTCATCTCTATTCTTTTGAATGCTGGGGTTTTGTAAAGATTAGAGTTCCCATAACTGGAATAAGCTGCAATGTTTTGTAAAATGTAAATAAGTAGCCTACATTACTACAGTATTCATATTTTTAGAATTTTTTAAATGTGCTGCAAAATTATATACGGAAACTTTAATGAAGGGAAAAAATTAAAACGAGCCTAAATAGTAAATAAATAAATAAATAAATACATTGTTCCATGTCACGTGACCAGTCAGTGACAAATATGGCGCAAAAATCACCCGCTATGGCATCTTCTCTATGTCACGTGATATAAAAAAATTAAAACGAGCCTAAATAGTAAATAAATAAATAAATATATTGTTCCAAGTCACGTGACCAATCAGTGACAAATATGGCGCAAAAATCACCCGCTATGGCATCTTCTCTATGTCACGTGATATTTCGCATTTCGCTATCGAAAACATGCGTCATCCGCGCTGAAAGAGAAACCACTCGATATGATAGAAATATGAAATGTATACAAATAAAATCGGAATTCTCGATATCAGAATCGATGAGGAAAGCTTTCATTGGTTTGTAGTGCTGAAAGAGAAACCACTCGATGCGATAGAAATATGAAATGTAGACAAATAAAATCGGAATTCTCGATATCAGAATCGATGAGGAAAGCTTTCATTGGTTTGTAGGTATGAATATTTTTTTTTTCAAATTATTGCTTATTTTCGCGGAAGTAAGATGTCCGTTCACCGTGTTATAGGTGTAAAATAGGTGCTGTCCTCACCGGCGAAACTTTTTAACACTAATAAGAAAATTGTTTTCAAAACTAAGCGGAAGACATCGGACTAAGAGTAAAGCATAAGTAAATCGATAAACGCGTTAAACCTCTTATTCTTATATATTTTGGAGCTACTATACTAGTTTCATTTATGGAAAAGCTTTTACATCTTGCGCCGGAACTGATTTTCAATTAAAATCGGTTTAAACCCATCCGGCCCGAAAGTTCTATACTGGTGATGGAATTAGGCTTTCAAGTCCAACTGGTAAAATAAATTCGTTTCGAAAATACGCAGCAAGCTACCACCATAGTTGTATTATCATCATCGATTATCATCCATGGCTACCACCAATTTAAAGTTGATGTTTCCGGTAATCGACGTTAGAAAGTCAAAAACATACCTCATGGTAATCGCTGTTTTTATTCGAAGGTGTAACGTTTCGGGACCAAACAACTATGACAGAAAAAAGTTTGGCTAGATCGGGGCTAACAAAGGGTACTATTTGCTATCTGGCAATAGAAAATGCAAATTAGAATTGGATATTTTACCTTGGCATTTAGGGATTTTGGTGACATTCCATTGGCCGCCGTCCATACAGACGGAAACCATTCGGACCTGGCCGTTACTAAATTCTTGTCCAGGAGGACAGACGTAGGTGACCACCGAACCAAACGTCGTGTCTCGACTAGACGCTACGGCTCCGCTTCCCACTCTCAACGGAGGGCAATCTGTAAGAAGAACGCTTGAAACGTCGAGTGACAAATTAACATTATACTAGACACTAGACCACTACCTGCGCTGAATTTTGCTTTCCATCCCTCGGCCGCCTTTAGAGGAGAGCTGACAAAGGTCAATGTCATGTGACCGCTGCCGGCCGTCAGGGTGATGGTGGGAGGATTGGATTTTCCAAATCCCGTTCCCGAATGCAACTTGATTCCCGAAACGGCGCTGGATCCGTCATATACCTATCGGCGATAAATATTTTAAGTCAAAGCTAGGAAAAGAAGACCCCAAACACAACACTCACCTGCACCCAATCGTCTTCGGACAGGTGGAATTGCTGGAATTTTAAGGACAGAGGACCTCCACCGGGTCGGCCTATTCTATACACGCATTCTTGATTGGACGGATAGTTACGGACGCCATAAGCGGGCGAATTGATCTCCCCGAAAGCTGCCATGTAGTTCACTTGGCAACCTGAAAATTGAGCCAAAGTTAGAGGTTGTGTTAACAACACCAACCCACCCAGCCCCATAAATCACTCACCCGCGCTATAACGAATGGAGAAACCCTTCCCGCTATCTCCCAGACTAGTGCGTAGATAAAAGTATAATCTGTCGCCGGTGGACATGATAAATTTGGGATGGAGGGCGGAGGTGCCAGTCAGCCGGGCTAACAATGGATCCGAAGGCCCAGTTCCGTCTCGAACCAGAATATAATCTTGATCCGGTTTTAAATCCATGTCCAACACCTGAAAGGTAGACTGATCAGTCACGTCGACTTCCGCCATTTCTTCGGCGTCCACTTACCTCTAAGGTGACGATTTTGCTCTGAGGCGCCTTTATTATATACACACATTCTAATCCTCCCGGATACGGTTGGGGATAATGAGGCGAAGACAAAATTTGGCCGGGTTGAGAGGCGTAAATCACACCTCCGCACTCCATGGGTTCTGGAAGGAAAAAATCTGTTAGACTGGTCCCCAACGTCAACCGATGGCAGTTACTCATCCTTACCTGTTTTCCAACTGGCTCGAAATCCTTTCCTTTCCACCGACCCATCCGATCGGAATTTCACGATCATTAGATTGGAAGCTGTGACGAACGATCGTGACGTCACATTCTGAACACCCGACAGAGTAGCCAGGTTAACGCTGGATTCTTCGGTTTTTCCGCCCACCAAAATTTGGACTGTATCGAAGTTAGCTTCTGTTTCGAAATCCGAGAACTGCGAGAAACGAATTCTTCTATCATCATTCAAAAATTTAATTCCTATATATATATTACTATATCAAAAATATATATAGCCTATATTCCGATAGAAAACATCTAACGCGCTAAAAAATAACTAGGAAATTATAAATATGTGACTATATCAATATTCCGATAGAAAACATCTAACGCGCTAAAAAATAACTAGGAAATTATATAAATATGTGTCACCCAAATGGATGGACTGCGCTAATGGTCAGTTGCCAGCAAAAACGAAGCCATTGAAGTGATAGGATCACGTAGTATAAAGGCGGTTTCACATAGCTAGCGATTTGCGAGAAGCGAGAAGAAACATGCGATTATTGTCGTTATTTTGTCGCAGTCGCTATCACGATGTTATCGCGCATCTCGGCGATATTCGCAAAAAGGCTAGAATTTGACGACAAAAAACGTTATCGCCTATATCCAACTCAACTGGAATATTTTCGCTGAAAATCAGCGATTTTTGAAGAACACTGTCGCCATCTTAGATTTCCCACATAGGGAACTTTGTAGTTTAACAAATTAAGGAGCATTTATAAGTAATCATGGCGACATATCAGACCAAAAAGAAACTTGAAATGGACAAAAGTAGCGACTTTTTCAACAACACTGATCGTTAATTTAATTTAATGATTCGCTATGTTAATTTAATTCTAGAACCTCTCTGCTAGCTGAGAGGAGAGAGTTGAGATTTGCATTTTAAGTGATAAGTACAATTTTATCGCAGTTACAATCTCAACTTCGATTTAGTCTCTGCTTTTCTCTCAAAACTTAACTCGCTGATTTTAACGCATAGATAATCGCTGTCGCTGGCTATGTGAAATCGCTTTAACACTCGTTATTGGGTACTACACTCTTTTTATTAATAATTAGGATCTAGTCATCAGACTTATTAACATAAATGGGATACGTCTGGCAACAAAAATAGTCAATTTGCCATATCGTCGAATTTACGTTAGCGTCCGCTATATTGGTGGTGGGGAAAAAACCAACGTGGCGGACGGCTTCATTTTTCTAACATTGAGCAGTGTCACGACTTAAGGCGGTTTCATATAGCCAGCGACTGCGATTTTCTATGCGTTAAAATTAGCGAGTTGAGTATTGAGAGAAAAGTAGCGACTAAATCAAAGTTGAGATTGTAGTTGCGATAAAATTGTACTTATCACATAAAATGCGAATTTTTTTAGCTACAACAAAGTTGAGATTGTAACTGCGATAAAATTGTACTTATCATATAAAATGCGAATTTTTTTAGCTACAACTCTCTCCTCTCAGCTGGCAAGAGGTTCTAGAATTAAAGTAACATGTCGAAACGATCATTATTGTTGAAATATAAGTCGCTACTTTTGTCCATTTCCAGTTTCTTTTTGTTCTGATATATCGCCATAATTACTTATAGATGTTCTTCAATTTGTTAAACTATAAAGTTCCCTATGTGGCGAAATCTAAGATGGCGTCACTGTTCTTCAAAAATCGCTGATTTTCAGCGAAAATATCCAGTCAGGTTGGATATAGGCGCTAACGTCTTTTCTCGCTAAATTCTAGCTTTTTTTGCAAATATCGCCGAGATGCGCGATAACATCGTGATAGCGACTGCGTCAAAATAATCGCATGTTTCTTCTCGCTTCTCGCAAATCGCTATCTATATGAAACCGCCTTTACAGGCGGCAATTGGGTTGACGTCATGCCATTACTTTCTGGTATCGTCAACCGCCTAGCTACATCTAAACTGTAACAAAGATTCTTATTATTATACAGTACGTGTCTTTTTTACATATTACAGTAATGTTTTCCATTAGATATCATTTATTTTTTAGACGGAAGCCATTTTTTAAGAAAGTCTTTCAAACAACATTGTGTTAACGCTTCATTAAGTACTCTTCTTTACTTTAAATCCGACTGAATCGAAACTTCAGAAAACATTAAAGGTTTCTTTATAGTCCGACGAAGCTAACGTTTCGTTAGCGCCTAGAAGGTCTATCACGTTGCGTTCTAACTTGCTTGTTTATAGTTAGTATTATATAAACAAGAGTAATCTTTAAATACCTCAACAGAAAATTTAACTTTGCTATTTGAACCAAGGACCTTCTTGGTTTAAAGTTTAAACACTCCGCCATTTTGTATCAGATAGCACCATGGTATAACCATAACGTTGAAACCAGAACGAGTTCTAGGTTGTCAATTTCGCGTCGATTACGCTCCGTTAAAGCTGTGACACACTGAACGCGACGCGAAGCGAAGCGTAAGAAAGCAACTTCGTGCGATTACGCGCGTTAAGTGTGTCTTGGACTAGCTTTTCCCGTGCGGCTGCTCGAGTTAACGCGCGTAGCCGCACGAATGGAGATGAAAAAGTTGAACTTTGACCAATCAGCACGCGTAAACAATACGGTGCGGCAAGACGCGAAGGAAGCAATCAACAAATAGAAACGAATGTTTTTTATATACAGTACTTGGAAAATGGCGAAATTTCAACCGCGTGGTTGGGATTCAGATATAGAATTTGTTTTAGAAGAACAAAAACACCATATCTATATCACATGAGATTATAAGAATACCGAAAATATACGATCACTTCTTTTTAATAACAAATCAACCACACTCCGCAAATGACCTCTATCGTCAAATCCACGAAACATGAGAAATAACTCGACTGCAATGTAGACAGGCTGCGGCGCAATGCAACGCGAAGCGAAGAATGCAAATTTTTCTGTCATCTTTACTTCGCTTCGCGTCGCGTTCAGTGTGTCACGGCCTTTACGGATGACGTCGAAGTATAAACCTATGAATTGTTTCTAACCTCGACGTCGTCGACGACCGTCTCCGCCACGTTGGGCTTTATAAACAAGCCTTTAGTAACATAAACAGAGTAAATCAAATTGGATCGAAACTGATCGAACCGTAAGTCTACCACCTATAGAAAAGTTCATCACCGAAGCGCTCACTACTCCCTTCATTTTGGCCCTATTTGACTAAAATCTTCAGAAAGCCTTAAATAACACCCAAGAATATAGAATCAAATTCGATTGAATGATGTAGTGTAGAATGGCGTATCTAGAAAAGAGAACGTCCTCTTCTATATCCTTTAATTTTAAATAATAGGCAGCGGTGACCGAATTGTTTGGTTCCATCACTAAGTACTCTACCGAATGGAAAGTGACGTCATCTGTTGACAAATAAAGGAAAAAAAAAAAACCCAAAAAGATAGGTAAAAACAGAATTTAAACCAGAAAACTCCCGATAATTCTCCCCCTGCCAAGAATTGATTTAAATTTATGGAAAAATTCTTAATTTTTTTTTGACCAGCAATGGCGTGTCTACCATAGGCGCGACCCTAGAATCCCAAAATTTCAAGGGGTTCAAAAATCAAAACTTTTTATATTAAATTAGATATATAATTAATTTCGTATGATTATTTTTTGATTTATCAAAAAAAAAAATATCGAATGTGATAATTTTGGAGTAGCAATGAAGTTGGAATTGGAAGTTTCATCATATCTTTCTAATGAATTATATATAAACTTTTTTTCTTATACTGTACAGTATAACTTATATTTACATATATATTCCTGTTATAAATAATAAAAATATATAGGTAAATGTAGGAAGAAATATTTAAATAGTAATTCAAAAAATATTTACCATACATAAAGTAAGCAAATGCTTATAGATACGATACAAATAACCCCACTGAGTAACTCTCTGATGAAAAGCCAGGTAAAACAATTAAAAAGAAAGAAAAACGGTAGGGAAGTAGCATATAAGAATACCTGGCTTGATGCGGCTCGATATAACGCGATTTATCATATCGATTGAATCATATTCCCACAATACGGGATCTTTTTCAACTCGTACAACTTCATTTTTTTTCTATAGTCAGGTGGAAAAAATCATGTGACATAGAGAAGACGACATAGCACGCGATTTTTGCGTCACACTTGTCACGTGACATGGAACAGTCGTCAATCTTTCATACTGTCCGTCCAGCTTAGCCGCGACCATCGACGCAAGTACGCGTGCGCTAACTGAAATCCAACTTAGCCGCGACCATCGACGCAAGTACGCGTGCGCTAACTGAACGAGTCCAGTGACAAAATAGGGACGACAGCTTCTCACATGGATGTTTACAAACGCGAGATAACTAAAGTTGAATGGAAGTTTATTGTAATGTCGGTGCTAAATGATTCGTTTCGACGTTGGAAATAGTATATTTAACAGAATTTAATATAATATTAATTCAATAACTTTTATCTAATAAAATATAATCGGTTATACCGACTGCGACTCTCCCTTTCGCGTTTCGACTCATCCACCTTAGCTAGGCGCAGCTTTCGTGGACGGACAATAGATATCTTAATAATAAATTGCAATTTATTATTTAAAATTATTTTTTTATTATTTATTATTTATTGATATATATTATTTGATCGAAAAAATTTTGTGAGGAATTCCGTGACTGGCTCTTCGATCCTTTTCCTGTAAATCTAGCAAATCTATTACCAGTGATATAGGGCCTGGAGTGGCACAGCTATTCAGTGAATGATGGAGAACTGGCCATAGAAAACTAATGGCAGGCAAAACACAAGCGAAATCTAAGCTGCTTTTTATTAGAAAATAATTTTCTTTACTTGAAAGACATGATGTATAAATTGCTATGTAGAATTTTACAATTAAATCATGCTTTTCTTTCATTTAATTCTATTAGCGAACAATGAGGTAATGTTTATATGAAAAAAAATTCATCAGATATTATTTCTTCTAATATCAGAATGTGGGAAACCCAACTCTGACTTATTAATGGAAAATTTAGTTTCCAGTTAACATAGTTTCTGTTGAAGTCACGATTTTCAGGAACTTAACTCCGACGTTAAACAAGAACTTACTTCGCAAGATATGCTGAAATGTTAATGAAATGTAGGTCTAAATGTCAGCTTTAAATACACGAAAATGAGCACTTAGGATATTCAGTTTATGCTTACAGATAGCGATTACAGAACTGTGAACTTTAAACGTAATGTAACTCAATTCGTTAGCATTTTTAAAAGGAATAACTTTTGAACTAGAGTACTGTATATTGTTAGAATTTTTGAAAAAAAAAGAAAAGGCATAAAATAATAAAATTGCATAATTTATATTAATTTTTATATATTCAATATATAAAATTTTTATTTATTTTTTAATCAAATAATATATAATTTACAAAAAAATAATTTTATTACTTTACTTGTTAGATATCTATGAAATATTGACGATTTGTAAATTATATATTGACGATTGACGATTATTGACGATTTGTTCCATATTACGCGAATAGCGATAACCACGTGAAAAATATGATGCAAAAATAGCATGCTATGTCGTCATCTGTCACGTGATATTTCCCATCTTAATATCGAAAAAAATGGCGTCGTCCGCGTTGAAAAAGTAACTACTGAATATTACGGAAATATGAAATGTAGGGCAATAAAATTGGAATTCTCGATATTTGAATCGATGCAGAAAACGTTCATTAGGTATAATTGTCGCCTTATGGCGAAAGTGGTACAGATCGAAAGAGGACATAAACATTCAAAAAATCCCTAGTGGACCAGGCGTCAAAGGTTAAAGGTTTGCGGGATACAGAAATGTATAGGCGGCATAGGTAGCGGAGCATGGGAACGGGATGCGTCGCGTCGCAGACTGCGGCGAGGCCAAGCACCGTTTCAACTTTGAGGCTCTATATCTTGTAAACTTTTGGTCCTTTGACCTCTGGACTACTAGAGATCTTTTGGGTGTTTCGGCCCCCCGGTTCGATCTGTATCACTTTCGCCGTGCTTCGGTAGGGCAACAATTGTACCGTTCATTAATTAGGAGGTATAAATATATTTTCGGTAGAATTCTGCTTTGTACGCGTTTTCGCATCGCCGCGCGTACATACTTTATGGAGCACGAAAAAAAGAGACAGGTATTAAGGCGCGCTATAACACGACTTATTCACACATATACATATAACACGACCCTAGCGCGACGCGTCTTATACGCGTCGTGAGGCAGTCAAAGTAGAATCTTACTATATTTTCAAATTATTTTCGCAGGAGTAAGATCCACATACATATAACACGACCCTAGCCCGACGCGTATAAGACGCGTCGCGCTAGGGTCAGACGCGATAACGTGAGGCAGTCAAAGTAGAATCTTACTATATTTTCAAATTATTTTCGCAGGAGTAAGATCAGATATTCCTCTATTATAGTAAACTGATCATACTTTTACTAATCGAAATTAGTATACAGTAACTTATTTTATTAATTTAGAAAATGATCTTGTTTCGAATAAAAATTGAATGATTGAATAAAAAATTATCAATTTTTATCACATTAAAGTTGGATTTAGTTCAGTTCATGTTACTGAGTCTTATCATGAATATACGTGATGGTGAGTCCATTCAGAGTACTTCGTAACTTCTTAAAGGCAGGAGTAAGATCAGATATTCCTCTATTATAGTAAACTGATCATACTTTTACTAATCGAAATTAGTATACAGTAACTTATTTTATTAATTTAGAAAATGATCTTGTTTCGAATAAAAATTGAATGATTGAATAAAAAATTATCAATTTTTATCACATTAAAGTTGGATTTAGTTCGTTCATGTTACTGAGTCTTGAATCTTGTCTTATCATGAATATACGTGATGGTGAGTCCATTCAGAGTACTTCGTAACTTCTTAAAGTCCATCAAGGCTAAAGGGTGAAAAATGGGCTGATCTTGGCCCCTTCCTAAAAAATCTACAGGTGTACAACCAGTAATTGAACACAGTTCTTCGATGACTAGCAAATGCTTTACCACATTGCTGAATAGCAACGTGGCAAAGTATTGGAACTGTGTTCAATAACTGATTGTATACCTGTAGATTATTTAGGAAGGGGTCAAAATCAGTCCATTTTTCACCCTTTAGCCTTGATGGACTTTAAGAAGTCACGAAGTACTCTGAATGGACTCCACCATCACGTATATTCCTGGTGAGACTCAGTGATAATGGCTGCACTGATCTGAAACTTTATTACAAAGTTTCAGATCTATGCGGCACCATCAACTTCTACAGGCCACACAAAAATTTTCATTGAGAGTCGCTGATATAGAGGCATTAAAGTTGAAACTCGGTATGTAGGTGTCGTGATAGGCGGAGCGCTACCTATCGGACAGGTTTTTTTTTTCAGTTCGGGCCCTTCCCAGTAGCAGAATGCATCTCCCCTCTGATAGAATAGATCCTTCCTAAAAAAATCTACAGGTGTACAACCAGTAATTGAACACAGTTCTTCGACGACTAGCTTTACCATATTGCTGAATAGCAACGTGGTAAAGTATTGGAACTGTGTTCAATAACTGATTGTACACCTGTAGATTATTTAGGAAGGGGTCAAAATCAGACCATTTTTCATCCTTTAGCCTTGATGGACTTTAAGAAGTCACGAAGTACTCTGAATGGACTCCACCATCACGTATATTCCTGGTGAGACTCAGTGATAATGGATGCACTGATCTGAAACTTTATTACAAAGTTTCAGATCTATGCGGCCACCATAAACTTCTACAGGCCACACAAAAATTTTCATTGAGAGTCGCTAATATAGAGGCATTAAAGTTGAAACGCGGTATGTAGGTGTGTCGTGATAGGCGGAGCGCTACCTATCGGACAGGTTTTTTTTCAGTTCGGGCCCTTCCCAGTAGCAGAATGCATCTCCCCTCTGATAGAATAGTGGAATGGTCCATCCGGTAATCGGCCTGGAACGGTCGAAACGCTCGGGTGCTTTCTGACATTTCTGAAAGAATTGGTTCGGTACTGGGAAGTCAGCGGACGGGATAATCGACTTATTAAGTTAATTAATTAATTAAACAGCGCCTAGCGGGGTAATAGGATGAACCATAAGGGTATTATTACAATATATACAATAATCATCATCTAAGAAATCCAGCAAGCTGAAAAATACATCTAATCGTTCATAGATGGCCACGTTTCGCTAAGCCAATCTTTTTTTTTATGGTAGACAATTAAAAAATGTTATTCTATGCCACATAAACAGAAATTCCGATAGAATATCGTCAAAATTTGGAAATAAAACAACTTATTTTTGAGAAAAATATATAGCCTATATAGTCCGTAAACTTAGATTTTTTCCCCTAGACAATTCGTCACAGGTGATGACATAAGCTTTAAATCAATAATAACTAAGCCGGAAATATCGCTTAGTTCTTCCTATTTTAACCATGCTTACTAGCAACTAACAGAAAGTCCGAGCAAAATAGAATGACTGGTCAGTTTGTGTACACAATAGAATTAACAGAGTTTAATATTTAATAATCACGCACAATAGAATTAATTATAGCACCAATTAATTCTATTGTGCATACTAATTGACCAGTCATTGTTCACACTAATTATCTATTGAAATGAGGATAATTCGTGGAATTCAGGGACATCATTGAATCTGTTTAGAAGATTTTAATTTAATTTGTTCAAAAATGTATAAAAAAATTATGATCATATAAAACTAATGAGACGAATCAAAAATCCGTTAGTTTTCACTTTGACTTTTAATTCTTATATACAGAATCTGTCATCCGGTGATATTTTGGTCAGACCGTACGTTTTAAATGCTTATAAAGTAATTAAAATAATTATTATAAACAGTATATTATCACTACTGTATTATGATAATTATTATAATTATATAGACCGTTAACTTTCTGGTTTTTAAAATCTGTATTGATGAACATGGTAAATAATCTTTCTTCCGTGAATTGATTTTCAATGTCCTACACTCGAATTACTCTCTACTATAAATCAAAAACAAACAATGCTATTCGATAAGTACTATCTTCTCATTGGTTGAAAACGAAGGGAAAACTTTAAGTATATAGACTAGGGGTGGGCAACCTCTGGCCCGCGGGCCACATTATTTTATTATATCAACCAACGCTATGTATACTTACATATCGTTGGTTTACCTTCTCTTTTTTAAATAAATGCTATTATTATCAATTGTTTTTGTTTTGGTCGTGGTCCACTATAAATTTTTCTATACGGCCCCCTACAAAAAAAAGGTTGCCCAATGGCCCACATGAATTTTTCTATACGGCCCCCTACAAAAAGAAAGGTTGCCCACCCCTGATATAGACTATAATCAATTTAAAAGGTAAACAATTCAATTTTGATCACCGATTCAATGTCGTTCCTAGTGAAATAATTGAGCTAATTGAAACTTATTACTTCCATTACTACCACTCTTTTTCCTTCCGTTAATCATTATTGTGTTCCAATTTCTAATCAGGTAATTCTTTCTTAAAAAATATTAAGGATGGTGTTCAGGGAGAATTTCAAATTCCAGATATTTTCTTTAAATGTGTCATTCCCAACGTTATAAACTATATTAATTAATTGTCGAACATTATTTTAATGAAAGACTATATCCCAAAACCGTGGCTATTAAACAAAGTACAGTACTGTGTTTCCAATTTTTTTAAAAAAAGGGGAAAATATTAACGAAAGTAATTCTTATCGCTTCAATTTTCTAAGTATTAGATAGTTTTAATAAAGGCGAATCTGTAGGCCTATATTCTTGTTCTCAGATACAAAATTCTGATTTTGATTCCGTAAATTTGTTTCGTTCAAAAATAACTTTTTGTAAAACCGAATATAGATCGTTGTTCTCCAGTTAGCGCTACTGTATTTGTTCTGTATATAAGCAACATCTTTTTCCATTACATCTACGTTTATGCCGATGACATAAAATCTGCGATATTTCATTAGATACATTTGTTTTTTTCTTTTTTGGTCAATAGATGACGCCACTTTTCACTCAGCAAGAGTACTACCATGAGGCTAATCAGGCCTATTCCACGAGTATTTCGTTCTGAAGCCAGTCGTCATTGGCTATGTGGCTTCAATGACTGATGTCCGCGTGGAAATCTTTCAACTTTGGAGCATCCGGGTTCAGTTCTGGATAGTTTGGGCAGCGGTCTGGACCGGGTCTGTTCAATACCACCTTCGACTTTCCGACTGATTCTAGCAGGAGTGTGGGCCAGCCGATGGTGAGCGGTAAAAGTGCCAGATAAAGAACATCCATCCCATGTACCATATGGTGCCTTAATTTTATCGAACCAAATAGCTGGTTATGACCCGAAACGAATTGGTGGCTGCCACTTTGAGTGTTGGTGACTTTCTATAAGCTCCTTCAAACAATCTTCAAAACCGACCCAAAACGAATAGATTTATTACCACCTTTCGGAAATGGGCCTATTCTCTTTGCCCGAGTGCTCAGTGTCGTCAATGCCCGGGGAAAGGCCATCAAATCTATAACAATTTTAAAAAATCGATTATGGTATGTACCAAACAGTAGTTTTCGTTCTTGGAATCAGATTGGATCAGTAGGCGTATTCACGTTAACGCAGTGTGAAAAGGGCCCACGTCCTAACTAGATGGAGAGAAATTTCTAGACTAATCCCGGCAAACGATAAATTTCTCTTCGATCATGTAAACTTTTTGGTGATGCTTTTACTTTAATATCAAACTATTTAGCTAAGTAGGCCCGGGACTATCCTATAACTAGCGGGAGTAAATGTCGATGGTACAGTATACTCCCGATTAACCGTGGTAGGAAGGACATTATCCCGGATAATCGGGATATACTAATATAAGTTGGAAAAAATGGGCTACCTGCAAGACGATACCGGTTCCGATGGGTCCTTCCAACGTCCACTTGCAGTCGGAATTGGACTCGTACCTGTCCGGATAGTTAGTGGATTGTATGGAGTCTCCTGAACTTTGCAGATGATAGTGACATCGTCCTAAAATTGACAACGGTTGGTTAGTAGGAATAAGGCGGGAAATCGCTTTCCTTATTTATACTTACGGGGACAATGCATTTCGTCGGACTCATCGCCGCAATCGTCTTGTCCATCGCACTTCCATCTGTGATTAACGCATTTCCCATTGCTGCAGTACAGCGAATCTAAGAAAGAGACAAAAGTTGAGTGGAAGAAGAAGGGCTGGTGAGTTGAATGGAACTCGACTCACTTTTAGGACAGACGGGTAGTTGACACACGAAAGGATGTAAAGATTCGCAAGCGGCTAATTCCCATACTTGGCTTCCGGGCCTGCCGACGGTCCTGACGCATTTTCCGTTCGAGGGCCTGGGCTGGCCCACATCCCAAAATCCTATAAACTTAGAAAGGAAATTTCCACTGCTTGTCTGTAAAGTATTAGTGGACAGATCGTCTACGGCTCGAAGACCTGAAAGATAATGGCAAAATGGAAAAGTTGGCAGGTTATAATCTGGTAGTTTCTGGTGCTACGAATACTCCAAAGAAGAAAGCTGACCGTCCGTCCCGGGAATTGGATGGTTTCCCGGTCCTGATTTTTCATTTTAATCCGCCTGCCCCGGCATCACCGGTGGGAACCCATTAAAATCTACCGACAATCGACTGGGGCCATGGAATTCATTTCCAAACTAGTGATGAATATTACCGTGATTGATGTTATAGAAAGGAAAGCAGTTGTCCAAGTGGTAGATGTAGTTTGAATTATCGAATAATCACAGCCCGAGGGCTATTTCCGGTTTTCCACTATAAATTTGGTATGGACAATAAAATAACAATTATTTCTTTAACACTGTTGTGGTTAGTTTTTAACGATAGGTTAGTATCGGTGTCGAAATAAATCGAAAACGTTAAAGTTTCTACTGTATTCCATGTAGGGGCGCACTCTACATGGTACAGATGAAACATCTAACAAAAGAAACCAAACTCTATACGGTACAGATGAAAACATCTAACAAAAGAACCAAACTCTACATGGTACAGATGAAAACATCTGACAAAAGAAACCAAATTCTACATGGTGCAGATGAAACATCTAACAAAGAAACCAATAAAGAGTAGTCTCTACCGAAAGCTGGACACGTGTGTTTTGTCTTTTTTTATCAGTTTATGGACCCAAACCTGCATCTTCTTTCCTGTGTCTTGATGTAACGAGTTGTGCAAGAATGGCCTCGAATATCATCGCAAATATCCCTAAAAACTTATTAACTTATTATTAAAATATCCCTTAACTTATTTAGACATTTTAAGTATGATATTTACATAATTTTTGAAATCAAATTATGAAGCATTTGAATGCTTTAAGAAATTCAAACTAATAGTTGACACAATGGTGGAGAATTTTGTAGTTCTGACTTCGATGATTTTTTAAAAGCAATGAAATTGTTCATTTAGATAACAAATCCACATACAATAAACATGAACAAAATGGAATGTCTGAAAGACTAAATCGCACTGTTGTTGAAAAAGCAGGATGTTTATTAGTTGATGCCAACTTAAATAAAAAGTTTTGGGCCGAAACTGCAAATACAGCAGTTTGTTTACGACATAACAAAAATCCTATTTGAATTTTACATAAAAAAATATTACGTAAATGATATCAGGATATTTAGTACTACTGTTACGATGCGTGTCACAAAAAAATGGTTAAAATGGGACAGGAAATCAAAGAAAAATTTAGTAGATTATAGTGAAAACATCAGCGATTATTGTGTCTATGATCCTGTTAAAAATATTGTTGAAATTAACAGAAATGATACGATAATAGAAAACAGAACACAGTACCTCATAATGAAAGTATAACAGCTTCAGTGGAGGATAAAGGTCACGAAAAAGAATTGATTGTCAAGTTCTAACGAATACGAAGACATACCTAACGTGATGACAGTAATTACGTTCTTTGATACGAAGACCATACCGAAAGTGATAACAGTAACTAAGTTCTTCAAAATGAAAAAACTCCGGAACAGATAATCATCAAAGTAAGAAAGAGATCCTAAATCGAAAAGAATTGATGACTATATAACTTATAAGTATGCCAACAGTACAGATTTAGGTGATGATCCGAGGCATGATCAAGATCAGATAAGGAAAAATAAAAACAAGAATTAAGAGAAGAATTATAGTACTTTAAAAGAAAATGAAGCTTGGGAATTGATTGATACTCCAGAAAGTGCAGTGATTATACACTGTGAGTGTTTAATAGAAAACTCGATGTGAAGATCGAGTAGCTGTAGAGCCGGATTATTAATTCAAAACATTGATGCCAACTCGAGTAAAAAGTTCTGAGCCGAAGCTGTGACTACAACAGTTTACTTGAGAAACAGATCGATAACTTCTAGATTAAATGACAGAAGCTATCGGGAATTACAGATGAAGTCCTTAAATTAAAAATGGCTATTTATGATTGGAGGCAATCATCTAAAGCATGGTATAAAAGAGTCGACGATTGTTTAGCGGATGTGGATTATAAAAAGTCAAAATTAGAGCCGGATTTATTTACAAAACAACAGAAAACTCTGTGACTATTATAGCTGTGTATGCGGATGATTTTTCAATTTTCTAATAATTAAGTTGAGTAAATCTTGGTAAAACACCTTGGATGTAGGCATGGAAGAAGGAAAATGTTAAATATTCTAATGGCTTGTACACAGTAGAGGTAAAACGTCTAACGAAGGAACGAATGTAGTAGTACCGAAAGCTAGACAGACGTGTTTTATCCTTTCTTAAACATCGCCCACCACTGGTAGGGGAAGACAAGGGCCCGTTAACATTTGATGCCACTAGTAAAAGATATTATAGACGTGCAAGGCTGGCTAGGACCGGAAGAACTATACTGAATTAGACGGACGGCCATTTTATTAATTATTTATTTATTAAAAAAAGCGCGACAAAGAGAATTTACAAAAAATAATAAAACGCGCATCATCCATTCTCCAAAAAGGCGCACCATCCATTCTCCAAAAAAGCGCACCTATGCGTAAAAGACAAAACAAGATAAACTACAAATCAATCGAATAGTTACCATTATAAGCATCGCCGATTCTGATGCGAAAAATACTAAATGTTTTCCATCGTCTGTATTTCGGTATATGTATGTAGTTTTCGTAACCTATGTCTCTACACGGGATGTTAGTAGAAAATTGGTTTCCCGGCACGACTCCCTTTAAATATCGATCGACATATTTGATATGGCGAGATTTTATCGCGCGTATCCACCTGTGGCTACCAATTATCACACACTTATCACAAATGGGAGCATAAGAAGATTTATTAATCTGCAAATTGTATGCATCGATTTATCGAGTTTTATCACTTAAAGTTTTAATTAAATAATCGGATGCGACTGAATATATATAAGAACAGCGTATGCGAGTCGGTACATCAGTTAAACTCAGGATATATCCTAGAAGTTTCCAAGAAAGACCCATAACTACTGATTCTGGTAGAAACACTGAGAACGTGTTTCTCGAATATAAGATTTTCCTGTTATCACAACCAGGGGCACTAGTCTCGAGTTTATCGTGTTACAACGCATTCGTGTTAGCAGTATCAATGTGACACCACTACGAATGCGTTGTAACACGATAAACTCGAGACTAGGTCCCCTAGATGGTTATGATGAGATCGAAAAGAAACCTCTGGACAAAGACGAAGATAGTAACTAAAAAAAAAACACATAAAAATGGTTTTATCACCTTCGATGCGAAGATTACGATCGGATAATCGAGCGAATACAATATTCAATACTATCGGTAGATTATCGAATAATCGATCACAGATTTTTCGGCGTATCCGACGATTTTTAAAGATGTTAAATCTATACGAGGTTTATGTATAATATGATTAAGAAGGTAATAACAACCTGGAGCTAGTCGAATGGTTGGATGAATTTTAGAGATATCGTTTTTCCTGTTAACTATATACACAATTTTTTAAGAAATCGGTAATCCAATTTATGGAAATTAGATAAATCTGATAAACTTGGAAAAGACGTTGACCAGAATATATAAGTTAAGGGAATGGAAGGAGGATAAGTGTACTGAGGCAGCAAAAGTAGACAAGTTCAAAATAAATTTCTTACGCTGAAGAAGGCTAGTAGAAGTGTTGTTTATAGAATCGGTGTGGGTGCCGAATTATTAAATGAGGCATCGGCGGAAGTTATTTGACCGAGAGAAACAGGAGAGTAGATAAATTAGCGGAAGCATCGACCCGGTTGTTAGGAGGAAAATGTGAAGGCTAGAAAAGCAATTAAGGCATACCTATCCAGTAGGAGGGGGTGGCCGAACTTAACAACTTGTCGGAGGCCAACCAACTGGTGAAATTGTTCTGCCAAAAATCTCGTACCACCACTAGTCGGCTACCGTACCTGAAAATAGAAGAGGGAAAAAAATGAAAATAGCCGGCGTGGCGCGTGAATATGACTTCCCCCCGCCACTTTCTACTCCGACCCAATGTTTATTCGAAGGGGAGAAAATTTCCGTCGGTCGGATGACCTAAATCCCGCCAGAACAACCAAGAAAAACCGGTTCGAATAAACGCACGGCCAGTTATTAACAGATGGGGTCGATTAAGTCACTAGCGACGAAGAATCGGTGGCGACTGTCGGCGCGTAGCTAATGGTGGCGCGCTGGCGACTGGTAGTGGTGGGCGCCACCAGCCGACCGCCTAACTGGCCTTTTTAGCGGCCAAAGACGCAAAATCCAGCCATAACCTACATACCCGCGCCATACTTGTTATGTGTCACGTGACAAACATGGCGCATAAATCGGGCGCTACGTCGTCTTCTCTGCGTGACGTCATATTTCTCGCCTGGCTATCGAAAAAATGGCGATTTGGATCGGATTAACCTTCCACTCCGGCAGGATTACGGGAAGCGATGTTTCGCGCATTTCCGCTGGAAAATATTCGGAACTTAAACGGGGGTGTGGCAGCGTGAGAACTGTCTTAAACGTCACGAAGCAACCTTTCCCATCTTAAAATAGTTTAATTGTCGACCCAACTCTTCCGGGTAGATACTAGCGACGTGGCGCGCCGAGTACGAATCGGCGCGACGCCCCTTTTAAGTCGTAGTTGCCATGTTACCGAATTAGATCTAGTCTAGTTTCCAATTTACAGTTAGCATCCGTTAATTTGAAAGTTTCTGTTTTTGTTAGGCTATTGGTATACTATTCACATAATTTAAAAAGTTCTATTTAGAATAGTATGGACGACTGTTTTGTATTATGTGACCCGCAAACATCACGTGACACCATGACGCATAATCACGTGTTATGTCGGTTTTGTGTCACGTGATATTTCCCAGCTGACTATGGCAAAAAATGGCGTCATCGCGTCGTAAAAGAAATCACTCGAGGCGGTGGAACTATGAAACGTAGACGAATATAATCGAATTTTAGATGACTGACTCGATTCATAAAGCGTTGGTTGATATATGGGCATAGATATTTTTGGAAATTATTGGTTATTTTGGCGGGAATCGTTAATTATCGGCATACTCGCCTGTGACACAGTAGGGCCGCTCGGTCCCAGGAGGCGGCCGGGTTGAAGAACTTGTAGCACTGCAGGCCGAACTGCACCCAACCTGAAAATAGAAAGCAGAAAAAGTTAATTAGCGAATTACGGGGTGGGACGGGGGTCGTCGACCCGCCGCCGACGGGGTCGCGCTCGATTAGCCAAGCGAGCGGGCCGTAAAATCCGTCTCTGGTCATCGACAAAAGAATTACCACGCCTTCCTGCCACTCGTTACTTCAACGCTTTACTTACGCCGAGGAAAATGCTGGGCACCGCCCCGGATCCGCGCCCCAATAACCCGGGCCACCGGCGGAAGGGGCGCGCTTTCCCCGCCTACCCCGGGCCCCAAGAAACCCCAGCCGTTCATTTCTTCGAATGTTTATCATAGATACTTTTAACCATTCCATTTTGTAGAACCAAGCGCAGAGATCATTGGTATTCAGAGTAGCCAACAAATTTAATAATTACTATAGTATTGACTAGGATTGACTTTCTTTTTATTTATTTTTTGGGGTTTTAATAATGGAGGATGGCGTGGTTGAATATCGATGATCGACACGTTGCCTCGGCTTTGTCCATACTTATAATTTCGTTATCCTTTGTATTTTTATGGAAAAAAATAAAATATTTATGGTGGAGATGATATTCGAGATACAAATACATTTGAACAACATCCATCTTATTAAACATCGGGCTCCTAATCGATGGTTATTCGATTATTGTATCATATACGAAATCGAAATAATTAATAGATTAATAAATATCTTTTTTATTTATTCCTTTAAAAATAATCGTTTTAAAGTTTTCGGTATGGATATCGCTAGATCAACATCATCATCATTTCTATTTCGTCAACTGCTATATGTCTCCTTTTCTTTCCATATCTATCTGGTGAAATCTGCATCCACTGAGAATCAAACATTTTTATTCGTCTGTCTAGCGTTTGCCTTGTCTGTCAGTATGTCTTTTTCTCTCTGCAATTCTCTTTGTTCAACGGCATCGTCGTATCTGCCTAATGCCATTTACCGATTCTAACTGTTACCATTACATCTTCTAGTTTGCTCCAAATGTTGGTCTTCCTGGCCAATCCTGACATGTATCTTCTCTTTGAATTATCGCTAGTTTCTGTTCCATTTTCTTGATAAGGGTCCATATTTCACAGCTATATGCCAGCACATATTGAAGGTTCCATTTCGCGGCATATCGGTATCCTATTGTCTCTTAGGAAGTTGCTGTATCGTCCTCCAGCACGCCATCTCAATTGTCGAATTTCTCTCATCTGTTCTCCTGGTGTGGTAATTACTTGTCCTAAGTACTTGTATTCTTCCATCCTTTCAATTGTCCGACTTCTTATCGTAATCGGTTGTGGGATTACGTTTGTGTCGAGCGTTACCTTTGTCTTCTGACAGTTCATTTGTAGTTCTATTTTCTCCTTTCTATCTACGGATCACTTAGCATTTACTGTAGTTCCGCAACGCTATGTCGTCTGCACACCTCAAGTGATCGAGATACTCTCAATTTATATTTATTCCGTTGTATTCCCATCCCTTTATTCGATGGAATTATTCTTTTAAGCAAGTTGTGATAGTTTCGGTGAGATGCTATCTTCTTGACGAACTCCTCGTTGGATTTTTATTCTCCTACTATTTTTGTGAAATTGTATTATGGCAGTTGTTTTCTCGTAAATGATACGCAGAAGTTCTATGTACTGATGGTCTATTCCCAAACATCTTAGTTGCTTAATGCCGTTAGTATTACCCCTACATAATGAATCGAATGCTTTCTCGTAGTCTATGAATGCCGTACAGACTGGGATGTGATATTCTTTGCATTTTTCTTTCAATTGGTTGACAGTTTGTAGATGATCCATCGTCGAATAATCTTTTTAAATCCAATTTGTTGTTTGGTTGGTTAGAATTCAGTATTGGTTCCAATCTTCTTCTCAGGATGTTTGTGAATACCTTGTATATTTTCGAGAATAGATTGATAGTCTGTAATCTCTCAGATCCGCTTTATCTCCATTCTTATATATCGGCACTATGATTTATTTTTCAAGCTATCCGGTATCTGTCCTGTTCGCATGAACTCGGAGAATATCCTGGCGAGTTGCATGTATATTGGAACTCCTCCTTCCTTTAGGAATTCCATGTTGGTGTTTTCTTCTTCTAGTGCTTTCCACATTTCATCTTCATAATTTGCTTTCTCTACTTCTTGAGGTAGTATTGCTGGGATGTCTTCTTGGTATCGTTTGCCTCATTTGGTCTCTTGGTTTGTATAGTCCCTATAGAAAATTGCTTTTCGATTATACTGTCTTGATCGATAATAAGTTATCCGTTATCTTCTTTGATGGCATTTAGTTGGCGTTTGCCGGTCATTATAAGGTGCGTCCCAAAAATATAAAGCCAACAACATTTTTACACGAAAAATAAAGAATATTTATAATTAGTAGTATTGACACTCGTTCTAATCAGCGACTTTGCAGTCACACCATTGAAGTCAATTTTAAAATAAAATTAATTAAACCTGCATTTTGTTTGTTTAAAAATGATGAACATTAAAATTTCTAAGATGTTTCCTTATAATAATAGAACTATTTGATATATTTTTATGGCATTCAATATAGAGTTTTTGCCATTGAAAATAATTTTGATGATTAAATTCTTATTTTTAATCATTTCAAAATAATGGATACAGAAAGTAGATGATTAGTTCTTTTTGGAACTGAGTATTAAATCGAAATGTCAATATTAATTTTGAATGTATTATTTTAATATATATAGATTATGTTTATCAGATTGTATCAAAAAAAATCTTATATTTGACAAATTTTTGGGCAAATATAAGATGTAATAAAATTATACTATATATTGTTAATTTTGATACTTTTATTAATATTGATAAAAATTAACATAAAATTTAAATTAATTTAAATTTTATATTAATTTTTAAGGATAATAGAAAAATATTTTGATATCAGAATAAAAATGTTACTTATAAACAGTTGAATGATTCGGCTTGTAAGAAGGTATAGTATATTTGTCTTTTTATTAATTATATTTAGGAGATGAAAAAAGAATAGCTGATTTAGATGGAATGAGATACGAAAAAACCTCAGATGATTAGATATATAACACAAAATTTTCTTAATCCACAATTTATTGAAAAATATATCTTTAGTGATATTTTTACCCCTCATCAATTTCAGAAGAATAATCTATTGCAAATCATCAATTGTTAAAAGTTATTCAATTTACAAAACTTTTAATTTAAGAAAATTTTCTATCTCTTTTTTTAAAAAAAAGATTTTAATACAATGATGGATACTTTAATACAATCAACTCTGAATAAAGTGAACTTACAAGGGGAGGACACAGCTGACCCCCCCATCGATTTTGATCCGCTTAAGTATGGTGAAAATACATCAAAAATGAGTGAATACGTGTCCGAGCTTTTCATTGAATAGGGCCTTCTAATAGTATTTTTTAACACTTGAAAAATCGAACTTTTGATAATTCAGCTTAAA
>AYEL01068114.1:0-51966 GCA_000484575.1 Olivierus martensii
ATATATAGTACTTTATATGTAGTTACTTAGTTTAAAGTACATATATAGTACATTTTAACTGTAGTACTTTAAACTGATTATATATATATATATATAATCAGTTTAAAGTACTAGTTTAAGCAATAACAATTATTTAATCACTCACAATTAAATATTTTTTTGTGATGATAAAAAACTTAATTAAAAAATAATGAATTATCATTATAACATCAAATTCATAGCTAATTCAATCCAAGTTTGTTTTGAATTAGATCATATTGCAATATAATCAACAAACAACTTTTGTAAAGAATAAAAAAATTCTTTATTTAAAATTTACAATTGAAAAAATATTCATTTTGAGATTAATTTAAATTACTTAAAAAAATTTATTGTGTATCTTAGACAGATCAAATCTGTTTGATTCAGTTCAGGACATAATAGTGATAGATAATGTCCTGAAAGACAGAGTCTGTAAAAGAAAAAAAAATTTTTTTTATATAAAAAAAAAATGATTAATCTAACAAGTCATTTAAAGTTTACTTACAAGTGACTTTGGGGAATGGATTCATTTCTGGATCACCTTGTAATTTTTTTTTTTTTTTGAAGCTTTTTCTTCTGTACTATATAAATAAAAATTATTATTAAAAAAATCATACTCATATACACAGGACTGGGGAACTGGCTTGAAATATGTTAGGCTCTGGCACTGGCTCCAGAGCCACAGTATATTCCAGCTGTGGCTCCAGCTCTGGAGTCATTGTTTTAAAACTGAAGCTTTAGCTCCGGCTCCATCACTTTCCTTACTATCTCAACATCATTTACCTTTTAAATTGATATATTTGTGTTCGTATTATAATAATTTATTTTATATGTATATATTTAAAGTTTCAAAAAATATTTATTTTGGCAAATGGCATTAATATATTGGTAACTAAAAATCTAAGATCATGTAATTTATTGATTTCAAATTTTAAGTGCTAAAGTCGAGGTAGGTTTATACACGGTTGCGCATTTTTACCGATTTTCAAACTCTAAAGTGGGCAGGTTGGCTTATATTCGAGTATATATGGTAAATGGTTAGGAGCTGGAGCCAGCAGAAATTTTAATGGCTCTGGCTCTGGCTCCTCCAAAACTTCCTGGCTCCATGGCTCTGGCTCCAGCTCCCCAGCCCTGCTCATACATAAGAGTAAGTCTGTATAATACTTTGGACCAAAAATAAATGTTGTGAAATATGTAATATTTATAGATTTAGTCAACCAATGAAAATTCATTGCAACTTTTTATAAAAGATGAGAGATCATATTAAATAGATTGAATAATGGCATGAATTATAGAATTAAATAAAAACTGCGTAAACTGGTGACCACCATTTATTTTTGATCAGAAAATTATCTAACCCAAATCTCTTTAATTTGATGGTTCAAAATTAACTTTCATCATTCATTGACATAAAGCAATTATAGAATTAAATATAATTATAAAAAATAAATGGAAATTGCAAATTATTGACGTTTCTTTCTTCTTTTAACTGCTAAAACTTTCTTCTTTTAACTGCTTATGCTTAAATAAACTTTATATTTTTCATTTTAAGCGAAAATTTTAAGAAGAAAATAAATGTATATTTGATCCTAAACTGCAGAAAGTGCTAGTATAAAGTTTATTTAAGTATTGCAAATTATGTTCATTTGGTGATTATTAACCAATTACAGTCACTTGTTGCATTAGCATACAAGAGCATAATTATACAATCTTTCATAGTCTTGAATCCTGATGTGAAGCATTCAGCTTTGAGATGCAAGTTCTACTAGGTATGCACTTCCAATAGAGATTTATTTCATCTGCATTAAATACCTGTTTAGACCAGTACCCTTTATCTTCAGTTATTATTTTTTAATTGTTCTAGATAAGTCTTTGCAGCATTATTGTCAGCTGAGGCTGTTTCTCCAAACTATCTTTATTTTGAAGGTTATGATGATGGAAGAAGTGCATAAACCATCCCTTACTAGCTTTAAATTTAAACTGGCCAGAACTGCTTCATTTGTTTGTATATTCTCAGCACTTTTCCACATATCACTGAATTCTTAAAGGAAATTCTCTTTTGTGTTTAGTCCTCAATCCAATATTAAATCCATTTTCCATCTTTACGGTATATAAGTAATTTCAGCACTATTAGTAGTTCTGCTAGCAACACTAACTTTGCTTCTTCACTTCTTTTAATGGTCCTTATACCATCAATGTAACACTTTCATTGCACTCTAACTTTTTCACCACATTGAGTTTTCCTCCAGCAATAACATGTTTCTAACCCATTTGGCTATTTTATCACCATCAGCTATGTTTTCTGAATGTTTGGAGCATGACGAAAAAGAATAACCTATAAAAATGAAACTAATCTAGATTGTATTTAATAAAAATGCATACAAAACACAAACATGAAATAGCTTTAATATGTACTTGGAGCATAGAAATATGGGGCTGATTGATTTCACTCCTATCCTATTGAAAAATATATACTGTATGCATAGAAATTTCAAGTTTATTCTTCTCTAAGAAATTGTAATTTAAATGACTTTAAAAAAAGCACAATCTTAATCAGATCCAAAACTAAAACTAACATTGGCCCTTTTTTTTCCATTCCCTCTTTTCCGTTGTAGTACAAAAATTCTCACCATTCTCTAAAATATGTACAAAACGGGACATCTATAAAATTGTTAATTTGCAGTGAAAAGTAATGGTAATGATAAATAGAAAATAAATGTTTGCAAAAGCACTTAGTGGCTGCTATCAAAAATTACATATAGATAAATTCCAGATTCACAGTTGGTGAATTGCTGCACATTTATGTAACCACATATATGTGAATTCCTCAGTTGGAAAATCTGCATTTGAAGAGGGATTGCTGTATTATAACAACAGAAAGCTTTAACAGCTGATATAACATGAAACTGTATAGTTACTAAATATATTACAATAGTATTTCAATATGAAAACACCCTCACTTTATAATTGGAACTTTTCCTTCAAATGACTGAAATAAGAAACTTCTAATAGTTCACTTAGTACACAAAATGACAACACTAATGAGCAGTCCAATAATTTACAACACTAAAGCTAGAAAAAACTAGAATGAGAAATGTTTTCGGTGTGATAACACCCTCATCAGCTCTTACATTTACCACAGTTTTTTAAAAATCACAAAGCTCTCGAATACAATATCTATTCATTAAGAATAGATATTGTGTTCGAGAGCTTTGTGATTTTTAAAAAACTGTGGTAAATATAAGAGCTGATAGGGCGTTATCATGCCAAAAACATTTCTCATTCTAGTTTTTTCTAGCTTTAGTGTTGTAAATTATTGGACTGCTCATTAGTGCTGTCATTTTGTGTACTAAGTATATTAACCTAGCAGAGCAGTAAAGGAATATAGAGATTCTAATAGTCCAATTATGAAATATGTTACAAAACAATATATGCACAATATGTTTCAGTATTACTTTGTGTCATGTAATAGTGAATTCTGAATTGCAAACAAAACTTACATATAAATTATGTTCATAATTAGAGGTGCATCTGTACTTTGATTTAAAACAGAATAGTATTATTTCTAGACATCAGAGATTGGGTGTGCATAATCTGTAGAGAAATAAAAATAATAATGTATGTTATATAATATTTTTGATTTTAACTTTTTCATACCCTTTTAAAATCACTCAATTTATAATATCTATAATTATTTTATTTATCTATACTGAAAATTTTTCTTGTTTCTGAAATTGAAGAATTTTTCTTAAAAATATAAGGTAACAATAATAATAATAATAATATAATGATACAGCTTTCAATAGGATAGCAGTGGAATCAATCAATTTCACATTTCTATGCTCTAAGTACATATTAAAGTTATTTCATGTTTGTGTTTTGTATGCATATTTTTTTTTTTTTATTAAAATGAAGGAAATAATTGATTTGATTAAAGCTAATTAATTCTATAATAAACAAATTATAATAACTAGATTGCACACTAAGCAGTATCATATACACAAAAAATTTATTTAGTAACATTTTTGATATCATAGATATCATTAGAGCCAGATTTGCATTTTTGGGGGCCCTAGGACAAGCAAGGCTTTGGGCACTAAAAATTCAAATCAGCTACATCTAATTTTAAAGATCCTTATAACTTATAAGGAACCTTTAAAATTTTACTTTCTGTCTAGCACTTTAATAAAAACGATTTTATACTAAGTATTCGCTTTGAATTTAAGCCACACCCATACTTTACGACTTAAAAATTCGAATAAAAAGTGCGGCTTATATTCGATGTAATACGGTATTTATGTATTCAAATGTTCAAGTTAATTTTTAATAATTTTAAAACAAGTTATATTAACTTTATATCATACATCAATTAATTGCCCAGATTATTTTTAAAACGTGCCCAAGCAACTTATGAAAATAAAATGTTACTTAAATAATTTATACAATGTAATTTCTAGCATGAAAATTTGGCAGTCTATGTTTCCTTAGCACTAATGGTAACATTGTATTTTTTCCTACCATATCTAAATACCATTAACTTATAAAACAGTGTGTATTTACAATTTTTTATCCGGCATTTTTTTTAATTATTTTTAAGGCAGAACAATAATAAATAATTCTGAGTAACCAGTATAATTACTATCTTCGCATAAATTTTAATTATGTATAATATAACGGAAAAAGGGAATTCTGTTTTGAATTGGTACCTATATCTAAACTTCGCGTTAGACTAGATGTCTCAAACATGGCGGCATTCAAAGTCATGTCCATACTTCTCTATAGGAGCATAGAGTGACTTTAGAATTGTAGAGGTAACATATGGCTTACCTGATTTCTTAACACTGCCATCTGTCATCAATATCTATCATAATGATGCCACAATCTGATATGACAATTATAAAACACTAGAAATTTGATATGATGATTGATGATATATGATGTTATTGTAATATCTATGCTAATTAAATCAACATCAAAAATGGACACACAAAACCAATGAATTCCAAATACTAAATATATGTGAATATATTTTATTTTTTATTAAATTCAAATTGGATGTTAATTTGTCATATATTTCTAATATCTTGCAATTCTAGAATGTATATTGCTGAAGCATAGATCAATTTGATTTTCTCTGTTCAAGTTATCCATTTCTGGAAAAATCATTTTTAGTCTATTATACATGCTACTTTTGAAGATTATTTTGATAACATTTTAATTTCTTGACTTTAATTACAGTACACTCCCGAGTATCCAGTTCGCAACTATCTGGCCTAGTTTTCTTTTATCGTAATTAAATGAGGAAGGCAAAGCGTTACATTGGCAACATTGCAAAAGGCATTGGAAGCGGGCGTCTGCTACGATCCTCCTACATGTCGTGTGCAAAATACAAGTTGTGACAGAAAAGAGCAGCGTTCTGATCGTTGTTCATTGTTTCGTCAGTGTGTAACGGACCTCAATTGTTGCCGCTGTTTCTGATTATAACTGAACAGTATTCGTAAATTGTTCTTGGGGTATGCTTAATGTTTTTTTAAGTGTACTACAGTGAAGATTTCAAAATGGGTGATAAACGAAAAAAAGTTATAGTGAAATGAGTTCATAGAACTCTGGCCTATCCGGCTTTTTTGTTATTCGGCCTGCCCTTCGCCATATTAGGCCGGATACTCGGGAGTGTACTGTATTTGATAATGTTGGTTAAATTAATGTTAAAACTGGATACACAAAACCAATAGAAATGCTAAATAAATAAAAATGAATGACACATTCAGAAAGTAAGCAATTTTAGTTCTTTCTGGAACTGCTTGTTTATTTTTATGTATACAGTAATTTTAATAATTAAAATCCAATAAGTCAAAGACTTGTATTATTTATTAATCCTATTCCTTGTGAGCATTTGTTTACAACTGTATTGATATCACTGCTTTTTCACTTTCTCAAGAAAAAGTATAAATTCATAACAAAAACAACTCATGCAGATAAAAACAATCTCTTACAACTATAACAGAGTTAATAAATCTTCAAACAAAACTACTTAAATCTCATAAAAATAATCAGCACTAATCCAGCAATATCAAATAAAACAAACTTTAATTCCAAAAATGTTTTTGGTTAATAAACTTTATCATCTTCAGCTACATAGGAATAATATAGGAAAATAAAAACTATAAATGAAACACTCGTTCTAAAGATACAAATTCAAAAAAAAGTTAGATGTTTTTATACTACAATATACGGCAATATTACAATAGACATATGCTAAGTATATCATTTTGATCACTACATTATATAAATTATTAAATTATAACCTATTAACAATTACTAAAATATTAACATTAAAAATTAAAATTAAAAATTAAACATTAAAATTAATTGAAGCTGAGATACTCGAAGTGATGGAAAATTGTCCAAACCTTCTTAAATGCATAAGCCATAAAATTGCATTCACATACTTATAAATTACTGTGTATGCTATACTTCCACTATTTTGAGAGGTTATCTTCTGGCTGCTCATTTATTATGTTCTTAAATTGAGCTCTCTAAGATTTCTAATGATTAACTTTTTTTACTGTTCTATTCTTTCTTACTTTTTATAGTTTTTTCTACCCTTTATTATGTCTTCTTTTACCAATTGCATTGATAAGGAAAGATAACCAATTAAGGTTTGAACAGATTTCCTTATGTTGACCAATTTTCATACTTTTTGTTTTATTTATGTTTATTGCCATTCTGTATTTTATTGAAATCTGATTTAGCTTGTTGATTAGGTTTTCAAGTTTGAATTTTGAATACAGCTCTCTTAAATAAATCTCAACAATTACAAATATCTCTTGACAAAAAGTCCAAAGTTTAAATATTTTATTGGATAATTTGCAATTTTATCATCCCATAATGGTAAATATTAAGATTTACTGGTCTTTGGACTATTACAATAACATATATGAGCTGTTTTCTTTGAAAATGGTGTAAGTCCATTTTTGACAAAAAGTTAGTTAATGATAACAATGAATGCAATCTGCTATGAACTTTTTATCTGTAAACACTTCCCAAAAAAATCCTTCAAAATTTTCATCATTTTGTCAATATAAATTTATGTAGTTAATGAAATTACAAATATAATTACTTTGAAAGTGGTGTAAGTCCACTTTTCACAAAGACAATGTTTAGTTCAAAAGTTATACTACATAATTTCTCTACTTCATTTTTATGTGTGTGGCAACACTGTTAATGACAAAAAAATGAAATGGGATGATTTTGTTTCGACGAAACCACTAGAAAATGCAATTCTAAGAAGACGAAAAAATACTAATAGTGAAGAGGTAAATTGGCTGAAGATATGTTGGATAAGGGTTTTAAAAAACAAACCATATACAATGCTGCATAAAACTTCATTTGATGAAAATGCAGAGTTTAAAACACTAGATTTATCCCCGGATGAGGAAGACCACGAAAATTTGAAAATATTTACCACCTTTATATCATCATGCCAGACCTATCAGATCCGAAAAATTCAACGATATGATGGATCTATTACCTTATATTCCTCCAATACATCATGACTATTTTCAAAAACTTTCTCATAATGATAAATATAAAAAATGACACAATTAATATAAAGTTGTAATTAAAGTAATTTAAATAGTATTTCCTGAAGAAATATTGAAATAAAGCCTTTTTATTTTGTTTTATTTTGACATATTTAATAAAAATTTCATTAAAAAATTGGTTTGATTCAATTGAAATCACATATTTAATATTTCATAAATGTATGATTTTCACATTTTGTTGACTTTGAAAGTGGTGTAAGTCCATTTGAGGTCATCAAAAGTATAAATTTCTTTTAACTAATACTTTAAAAATGATCACATTATAAACTTAAATCAATTTAATATTTAAAAAACATAAAATGAGCGTATTAACATATACCAATATTTTTCAAACCATTCAAAATTTAATATTTAAAAAACATAAAATGAGCGTATTAACATATATCAATATTTTTCAAACCATTCAAATACAAACTCTTAAATATCTCCATATAATATAAAATGGACTTACACCACTTTCAAAGAAAACGGCTCATATATCACATACTATGTAAATCAATAATTTTCTGTAAATCTATTTATTGAATTAATATGGTTCTATTATTGGAAAATTATTCAATTGCAAATTTTTTATAATCAATGACTTTATTATAACATCAAAAAAAAAAAAAAAAACTAATTTTTAATGTTATAATGCAAAATTATTTATAGGTTATAAATAGTAATTATAATATGCTAAATCTGATAAACAGTGTATACTATCTATCATCACACATTATTAATACTAATAAGCACAAAAGATGAAAATATCTGGCTTATATCATAAACTACTCAGTATGAATGTGAATAAATTCTACGAGAAAATAAGAATCTTATCTGGCTTCCTAATTTACATTTTATCAATAATATTTTAATAATTTACCTCATGAAAATTTCCTTTTATTTCTCTATTATGAATATAAAATTCATCATGAAAAGATGTACTGGTACGCTGAGAATAAAATTCACATTGCATCATATCAAAAAAGATAGGTATCGTAGCTTTCCTTAATTCAGGTTCTGGAATCAATGTCATTTCTAAAAATGGACCAACCATACCTGGCACAAAATGTTGCTTATTCATTCCTATATAATTAAATGAAATTATTTTAAAATATCATCAAAGTTTTTAAACATATATAAATTGTTCTAATTATCTTGAACACAATTTATTAAATATTATAAAGTAAATTCTTTAAAATCTGAAAATTTTAGTAAATCAATTTGATACTTTTTATTTTAAGAATTTATTATTATATTACTATCAAATATTAGCATATAAGGTTTTTGCTGTTTTCCTTATTGCAATTTCTCTCTCCTTACCATGAAGCTTTATCAGAAAGTTTTGAACAATAAATGAGTAAAATGTCCCTTCTGACTTCCATCTAACTAAAAATACAGTATTATCCCAAATAAAGGGGTTCCTCTACTTATGATGGGTTATGTTTTGATAATCCTATCAGATTGAAAAAAAAAAAATCAAATTACAGACAATGGTATCTATTTTAATAGTAATAATAAACAATGGACCTGATTCTCCAATGTGGTAAAATCATCTAGATTTGATCCTAGATCTTCCAAAGTAAAAAAATTATCCAGAATTGAACCCAGATTCTTGATGGCAGTAAGTGATTGATTTATTACATGGCCATTTGTAAATTTTAATAAAACAGAAAAAGTATTTCTAATCAATATGCTATGAAAATAGCCAAGTTTGGAATATCATAAGTGCAATCATAAGATTGGATTATCATAAACTGAATGATTGTAAGTAAGGGGAGCATCTGTATAAGTTAATGTTTTTCCAACAAAATTTAAAAAAATTAGTAGTCATTTTTTTATTGATGTTTCTGAATTAAATACTTATTTAAAAGGCAAAACTTTTGTGGAATGTTGAAGATCAAACATTTAAAAAAAAACTGCTCACAAAAGAATATAAATTAACAAAACATTGATAATCCATAAGGATTGCTACATTTTATACAACTAAATATAGGCAACCCCAATATTTCTGAAAAAAGTGTATGAAAATAGGAAAACTTTGCAATTTATTTATGAAAGTATGAGAAATTCTAGTTTGCAAATATTCTTCCTTGTTTGGGAAAAAGATTTGCAATGTTTGCAATTGTACTTTGCTGGCCAGCTTCTATTTCATTCAAATGCAATAAAACTTGTTAGTACACAGTAAGAGATGATTTTGTTTTACAGTATTTATTTTAAATTTTGGCATTGATTTTTAATGATTTTTAAAACTCATTCAAGAAAGCATTTATAGTATTGTATAAATACATATAAAAAATAATTTGAATAAAATATATCTATAATTTTTGAGGGTAGTTCTAAGATTTTCATATATTTTAAGATATAATTTTAAAAAATACAGATTTTATTTTACATTTTGATATTCTCTACTTTAAAAAAAAAAAGTTATCTGTAAGCAAGATTTTAACTCTGATACTGCTGTTAACAATATTTTGCCAGAAACAACTTTATATATTATATTTTGTAATATATTTCACAATTGGACCAATAAGAAATTTCTTATTTCACAGATTTGAATAAAAAGTTCTGATTATAAAATGAGAGGTTTTTGACATAATCACTAAATCCCGAAATACTGCTGTAATGTTAACTAACTTGTGTAAGGAAAATTTTTAAACTCCTACATAGATGGAATGAAAAATTACCAACATTCAACAAAAGCAGTAGAAGGAAAAAGAAAAGTTGATGAGACCACAAAATTAGATAAAAAAAGATTTTATTTTACATTTTTTACTCAATTATTCTTATGAAGATGCATTTCAGCTGGATCAGCCCTCATCAGTCCATTTGTTTAGAAATTGAGTTACAAGTTATAAAAATTACTGTTAGTTTTTTCATTGATTATTATTATTGTTGTTGTTGTTGTTATTATTATTATATTTTAGTAATCAAAAACAACTTGCTTAATATTATAATAAAACAGTCCTTTACAGCCTTTTGCTAAAACTCATTCAAGAAAGCATTTATAGTATTGTATAAATACATATAAAAAATAATTTTGAACAAAAACCCAGATTCGAACCCACTACCTTCAGATTACGAGCCACGAATTTATAGATCGGAAGAGCGGTTCAGCAGGAATGGATTACGAGCCATGTATTTATCGAGTGCGCCATCTGTGCACCTGGTGATCTGTTATCTATCTATCGTTTTTAAGCTGAATTATCAAAAGTTTGATTTTTCAAGTGTTAAAAAATACTATTAGAAGGCCATATTCAACGAAAAGCTCGGACACGTATTCACTCATTTTTGATGTATTTTCACCATACACAAGCGGATCAAAATCGGTGGGGGGTCAGCTGTGTCCTCCCCTTGTAAGTATTGGTTAGGGTATAAGCAAGTAATATTTAATGGATATAGACGCTCATACGGTTGTTGTCAATCACGCAGATGTTGTAAATACAGTTTACTGTTTATTACATATAGATGTTCGTTACAGGTAAAAAGACTTGAAGAGTATTTTAGAATTCATCTTACCCGTGTATCAGGACTTTTGCAAAAACCTGAGTATATCACAGATTCAAGAAATGGATAGATTTCCAGACCCCGAGGATGAAGAAGAGGAATTACATGCTGAGTAGAATGTGTTGTAGGGCTTATGCTTACTTTCTAGCATTCACTACAGTGACTGAATGTCTAACTCTATTATGCTGCTTATTATAAGGTGTGTGAAAAAGTTCTTGCTGTTTTCCAATAGATGGCTCTGGATGTAAATGGTGACGCAATCTATCACGACGGAAGCGTCATTCTCTAAGCCTAACATTCTGTCAATAAGATTGTGTCAAAAAAAATAAGTGATTTTTTTCACTGTCATTTGCTGTTCGCACATAAAAATGTCAAATTTTGAACTGAATAAGCGAATAAGTGATTTTTTCACTGTCATTTGCTGTTTGCACATAAAAATGTCAAATTTTGAACTGAATAAGCGCCATTTGCGGGAAGCATTACTTTTTTGCTTTCATTTAAAGAAAACTGCAGCTCAAGCCCATGATATGCTTGTGGATGCTTATGGTACGTATGTTCCTAGTGAAACAACGTGCCATGATTGGTTTCGCCGTTTTAAAGACTGATTTCGAAGCTGAAGACCACGAATGCAGTGGTAGACCGAAACTGTTTGAAGACAATGAGTTGGAGGCTTTGATCGACCAAGATCCAAGCCAAACCCAAGAAATTGTTGCGTTTTGACAACAATTGTTGCATTTAAGCAAAGCAATCAAGGAAAAACGGCCAGAATATGCCAAACGACATGATAAGGTGTTTTTGCAGAACAACACCACACAGCCGCATGTGGCAAACTCAGTCAAGAACATACTGTAGGCACTTGGATGGGATGTTTTACCTCATCTGCCGTATAACCCAGATATCGCTCCATCGGACTACCACCTCGACACCACACAGCCACATGTGGCAAACTCAGTCAAGAACATACTGTAGGCACTTGGTTGGGATGTTTTACCTCATCTGCCGTATAACCCAGATATCGCTCCATCGGACTACCACCTCTTCCGTTCGATGGCACATGGCCTGGCCAACCAGCACTACTCGAATGACGCCGAAGTTAAAAAATGGGTCGACGAATAGATAGCCTCGAAAGATGAGGAGTTTTTTCGCAACAGCATTCAACAGTTACCTGAAAGGTGGGCAAAAGTATTGGCCAGTGACAGATAATACTTTCATTGATGTATTTATTTTCATTCTTTTTTAAATAAAGACTCTTTTTTCGAAACAAAAAACAGCGAGAACTTTTTTTACACACCTTATACAGTCAATTCTCATTGTTTGTGGATTCCGTATTCGATTATTCGCGAAAATTTATTTGTAACCACAAAATCGATATTCACAGACTCCTGCTGAGCAGTGAAAATACTGTTATCAATGTAAACTCTCTCTCTCTCTCTAATATAGCGAGAACTTTTTTACACACCTTATACAGTCAATTCTCGTTATTTGTGGATTCCGTATTCGATTATTCGCGAAAATTTATTTGTAACCACAAAATCGATATTCGCGGACTCCTGCTGAGCAGTGAAAATACTGTTATCAATGTAAACTCTCTCTCTCTCTCTCTCTCTCTCTCTAATAAAGGAAGTTGTTTGTTACCAAATGTAGTTTCTGAATCGGTTTGCCGGAAAATTTCTCATTACCTATCCTTGCTCACTCCACAGACCGCAGGTAGGCCAAAAGTCTGTTCATATCGTCCACAGGTCCCAAAGAAGAATGTGCCTCTATGCTTGAATGCAACCTCAAATTTAGGCACCCTAACTTCCTGCGCATTTGCTTCTTACGCCGAAATTTTAGATCTGAGGCAAAAAGTGAAAAAGACAAGGCTGAAGCCGTTTTTCAACGTAGTTCAGAAAGACAATGTGTCAGCTGTTACATCAAACATCTTGAAACATCAAAAAACTATCCATCAAAAAAAAAATAATTTTATATCTTATTTTATTTACTATATAGTTAATGTTTTAAAAAATTAAATAGAGATTACTGTAATTATAATATTGTATTTAGTACTATACACTGCATATACTGTATTTGTAAATAATGTAATACATATTAAATAAAGTGTCTGTAACAAAAAAAAAAAACAAACCAAGTATGAAAATGTTGGAAAGAAAGGTTCTCAGGAACCTAACTATATTTCTTATAGGCGCAATGGTTCACTATTCGCTAATTCAGTATTCGCGAAGAATTTACAGAAGTAACTACTGCGAATAGCGGGAATTGACTATTATCATTTTATTAACAAACTGTAAAACCATTAAACAATATGGTAAAGTGGTCTAACTTTTTCTGTAAAACGGACTAAGCATAAAAATAGCTTTTGGTAAATTGGACTCTTCACTTTGAACCTCTCCAGCATCTTATTACTTGATCTGCATTTTAAATGAATGCTTCAGAAGAAAAGAACACATATACAGTATGTCGAAATCCAAATCTTGGACATTTCTCTTAATTTGATATTTTTCTGTTACGGCTTACCTTAACATGACTCATATAATATAATGTGTATAAGTTAAGAGTTGTGTAAATGATGGGTGCACTGGATGCAATGCACCAGTGCCCTTGATCTATAAGGGCACCAAAACGAAAAGGAGATATTAAAAATTTTTAATAAAATAAAATTAAAAATATATATTTTAATATCCTCATCAATTTGTATGGATGACAAAATATTTATTATAATAAGATACGACTCATATAATATAATGTGTATAAGTTAAGAGTTGTGTAAATGATGGGTGCACTGGATGCAATGCACTAGTGCCCTTGATCTATAAGGGCACCAAAACGGAAAGAGATATTAAAAATTTTTAATAAAATAAAATTAAAAATATATATATTTTAATATCCT
Organism: Olivierus martensii; assembly: GCA_000484575.1. Taxonomy (NCBI): domain Eukaryota; kingdom Metazoa; phylum Arthropoda; class Arachnida; order Scorpiones; family Buthidae; genus Olivierus; species Olivierus martensii. Next base: position 13,999 of record AYEL01068114.1, read on the forward strand.
CATCAATTTGTATGGATGACAAAATATTTATTATAATAAGATGCATTCAGGACTGCATGAAATTCATTAAATTTATGTAAAGTTATACTACACAAAGAGTTCATTCAATGTGTGGATTCAATGACAAATAGATAATATGAATAAAAATGTATTCATTAACACTTTGACTACAGAGGAATCTATCTTGATACATTAAATAATATGAATAAAAATGTATTCATTAACACTTTGACTACAGAGGAATCTATCTTGATACACAATCTGCACTACCTTCCCATAGCACAGTTATTTAGTGCATGCACAAAGCACACAAAAATGCATACACTGGCAATGGCAAACATACTGCATAATATACACTATTAATATAATTAGACAGAGTATACACAATGTACACTGTCTCTACATAGGCAAAGGCCTCTTACGTTCTTACACTCAAAGTACCATTATATGACCCTAATATATATATATATAAATAAACGTGTGTATAAGTAGCATATATTATTATGTAATTATGATAATATTTATATAATAATAATGTTTAGCTGGCAAATATTTTTTTTATTAATGAAAGAAGAATATGGAAAGCAGGTAAGTGAAAATTATAAGATACTGTATTTAAGGATAGCAACTATAAAATCTAACTTCAATCCATTATCAATCTAGAATATATCAAATTAAATCTTTAATTTCACTTTAAATCAGTATACAACTGAATATACTGTAATACCATTTTTTAATTCCAAAAACTTAAAAAAATCCTGAATCTAGTTTTAATTCTGGTAATTTCTATAAGAAATTACATCCAAGTTTGTCATCTCTCTGCTTACATCAAGTACAGATGAACTTTTATAATAAATTCACTCGGAAAATATTAATTTCACATGTTTGGATGATGATTAAAACTCCAAATTTATCACTAATATCAATCAATTCTATCAGAAATTACTTTCCAATATTACTTTTCCTCTATGAATTTAAGTGAAAAACTCTTTCATGCAAATAGTATTAACGTGTTCTTAATCAGAATCTTTTAAAACTACAACAATTCTTGTTCTCATTTCAAAAAGGAATGTATTCATTTCTTATTTCTGGATATTAATCATCCATTTATTTAGTATATTTTCTTCATCAACCTGGCTATTGAATTAAACTGATTCCTCTGATATTACTCTAAGAGCTAACTTTCATCAGTTTTTCGATAAAATTTCAATAACTTATGGACATAAAATTATTTTCTAAAAAAATCTTTCAAATTAATCTAATTTCAAAAGTAATCTGTTTTTTTCTTAGTCCCAGACCTGGACGACACAAGTTAAAGGGATGATAAATATTTATCTTTTTTTCTATTTCATTGGAAGCATTTAGAATTTAAACATGCAAGATTTATATAAAAAGTTTTTAGTAGTAAAGTGAAAAAGTTTAAAAGAAATTGATAAAGATAGATTAGAGATTTTCATTTTAATTAGAAAATATATGAGATTTGGTATTGTTTTTTTCTTAATCCCAGACCTAGTACGACACAAGTTAAAGGGATGATAAATATTTATCTTTTTTTTCTATTTCATTGGAAGCATTTAGAATTTAAACAGGCAGGATTTATATAAAAAGTTTTTAGTAGTAAAGTGAAAAATTTTAAAACAAATTGATAAAGATAGATTAGAGATTTTCATTTTAATTAGAAAATATATGAGATTTGGTTATTAATCATAATATGAATTTGTTTAATGGTTTTTGTATTATATAATACAATATAAAGTTTTCATTATTCAAGTAATGTACTGAAAGATAATTACAAACCATTCCATCTCAGTTATTTTGTTTCAAACAAAATACAGTTGGACCTCCATATATCGAAATTGAAGGTGTCTTAGAAAAATTTCGATATATAGAAACTTCGTTATATAGAAACCTGAATTTTCTCTAATGTAGTATAGTAGTTAAGTGATATTTTGTCCAATTCGCTTTTTTGCGATATGGACCTTGACGGCAGTGATGGTGGTTCATGGTTTATAAAACTCCAACTTAAATGATTTGAGACTGAAAAATATTATCGGGCACATTTTCTGCAAATCAAAACCCTTTGCGAATCGTTTCAAATGCAGCCATTATTTCTTTTTTGGAAGGTTTTCTGCAAATCGAAACCCTTTGCGAATCGTTTCAAATGCAGCCATTATTTCTTTTTTGGAAGATTTAGGATCTTCTATTTCATCTGCCTCATTGTCTTTATCTTGATTTTCACTATATTTTATTGAACTTAAAACGTTATCATCTGTTAGATATTCTGCTACAATAACATCTTCATCCACGCTTAAATATTCATTAAGTGAGATTTTGTCATTTATTGTGCTTGGTACCAACATTCCTCAATGTGTGACAGTACATTAACTTCTTCCACAACAGAGTTTTCAGAGAAGCCGGCTTTTATGAAGCAATTCTATATGTTATTACCGCTACATCATTTTGCCACACTTGCTAATTCTGATATATACTAACAATACTATTAAACTGCTTTAACTAAAACTTATTTAAATAAAAAAAACAGCACTTCTTGCAGTAAAGTATCAAACTAAAGCGTTTGCATGTATTTAAGCTAATAAATTTAGTTTGATACTTTACTGCAAGAAGTGCTGTTTTTTCTGTTCTGATATACACACTCTGAGATTAATTATTGTGTATTTCAGATTAATTATTAATTGTCAATAGATTGATCGTTTTCAAGGACAAAAATTAGTTTCTTGAGAATCTGTTTTCAATAATGCATTTTAAGATTATTTTATTACGCCTTGATCCATTGGTTGTAATTTTGACGTTGTGTTTGGTGAAAAAATACCAGATTTACATTTGTTAATTTTTTTGTTATAGAAGAAGAAAAAAAATACCAGGTTCACATTTGTTAAATTTTTTATTATAAAAGAAGGATGTGCAGGAGAGTTGTCTATGAAAAGAACAACTTTTCTCTTCTGTCTTGTCATTTTTTTTTATCAAAATTAATTAACCACTTCTCAAAAATCTCACTTGTCATCCATGATTTCTTATTGTATTCATAGTCAACTTCTAATGACTTTGTTCCTTTAAAACATCTTGGCTGCTTGCTTTTACCTATAAGCAAAATTTTAACTTTTTCTTCTCCAGGCATATTGGCACAAAGGACAACAGTTATTCGTTCCTTGCTGTTTTTACCTCCATAGCATTTATCGTCTTTAAAAGTTAGAGTCTTATTTGGTAAAAATTTTAAAAAAAGTGTCCAGTTTCATCCATGTTAAAAACATTATTAGGCTGATACTCTTGTAAAATTGGTTTTAAAACTGTAGTTTTCCACTGGCTACAGTCTGTCTCAGATATGCATCCACTTTCTCCAGAAATAACTTTTTCTTTATCCATGATGCTTCTTAAATTTGTCTAACCATCCAGAACTTGCTTGGAACTTCTCATGTCCTAAATTCTGTGCATATTCCATTGCCTTTTCCTTTATGAGTGGTCCTGAGACAGGCATGTTTCTATCTCTCGCTATCTTCAGCCATTTCAACACTGCATTGTCCACGTCCTTGTACTTACATGTCCTTAATCATTTTCTGTCAGCTCCTGCAACTTCATGACTTTTTAAAACAGATTCCCGATTCTTTAGTATTGTTGACACTATTTTGTGGAATCCCGAATTTCTGCACATCATCTTTTTTTCTCACTCCACATCTTTTAGCAATTCCATTTTTTCTGCAACACTCAATGACTTTCTCTTTGACATCATAAACGTTTTAGTAGAGCTGAACAAAGACTAACTAAAATCTCTCGGTTCAGTTTTAGTTTTGGTTTTAAGCCAATTAACACAAGTAACATACAAAACCGAAATAAACCCTAGAACTTTACACTAACCTCCTCTACAGTAAAAATTGACACATCCATTTTGTTTATTTGTCGACTTTTTCTAGCAAGACCCAATCTATACTCCTTACCTTAGCCTTTTCCCTCGCCTCTGAAATTAAAAATTTCAGTATGTAGAAATTTTTTTCGATATATAGAAACAAATTTCAACAGAAATTTCACTTGATATATGGAGAATTTCGACAAAATTTCACAGGACTAACAAAAAACTTTGATATACGGAGAATTTCGATAGAAGTTCGATATATGGAGGTCTGACTGTATATCAATTTTATTAGAGAATATTATGTTTTATGAAGATATTTTAATTTTTTATAATCCTGAAAAAATTTTCTAAATTAAGCAATGCAAAGATCAAAGGAGAGGAATATTTGTTAGTTCACAAATAAGAAAACTAATGAATGAACTGCATTCAAAGGGACTTTGAATAAAACTGATGCAGTTGCTTGGAGATTTCAAAAAGTGGTTAAGAACTTCCTGGGAATCCACAGAGTAGATATCTACTGAAAAGCAATTAGTGAATTCCTTCAAAACTATAGAAAACTAGGATATAATATGCTTCTTAAAATGCATTTCTTGCACTCACATTTGAACTTAGTTTTTCATCTCTTAATCTTGGAGGTTAAGAGATGAAAAACAAGAATGTTTTCACCAAGAAATATATATGGAAATGTGCTACCAAGGAAAATGGAGTCTAAGAATGTTAGGTGACTACTGCTAGACTCTAAGAGTAATATTCAAGTCAACTACAGAAGAATTCTGCAAGTACAATTTAGATAAGAATATTATATATATAATATATTGTATATTTTGAATAAAGATTTGTTTTATACCAAAAAAAATATTATAAGAATAATACTTTCATTTTTATTTAACAGTAAAAAGTTTTTTTGCTGACAAATGTAATTTATTCAATTTATATAAAAAAACAAATTTACAAATAATAATTTGATTAAATATTGAAAGAATGGTATTGTAATCAATGTTATTAGGCAATGTGAAAAGATGCAAAACAATGCATGATATACTAGATTGCATAGAGGGTATCCATTAATGTTTTGAGAATTTCCAGAAAAGTGGAGTACAGTCTTAGGAGCTTGCAAAAAACAACAATAGGATTTGACATAGTGGTTCTAGCTGATGCCATTTTCATTATTCATTGCTCCAAATATCTAATTTATTTTATATAATCTTTTAATTAAATAACATCTATTTATATTCCATTTTACTTACCTTAACATTTGGAACCATGATGTAAATATAAGAACTTTGTAATATCCACTTAGATTCAAAACTTTACTATCTAAACCAGGGGTTCCCAACTGGGTTGATGAAATTTTATAGGGGGTCAATGATGATCAAGGGGTCTATTTCACTTCCACTTGAATGTGCCAGCATGGATCATAGAACAGCTGCACTGTGATATATCTGATTTTGATATTATGATGCAAGAAGAGTTGACTGCATTGAAGGAGGATGTTCAAGCACAAGTCTTATTTAAAACACATCGGTATGCTAAGTTTTGGAATTTAAAAGTCATCCGAGGGAAATATCCCCAAATAAAAGTTGTTACCGAACCAGCATTATTGACTTTTTCCCTCTTCTTACCTAGTGGAAGCAGGCTTTAGTCAAGTCAATAATTTACTACGAAAAACAAGAAATAGGTTGAATATTTTTGAACGAGATGATTTAAGTTAAACAAAAGAACAATTAAGTTAACCAATTTTATGCCAAATATTAAAAAATTACATCAATACATCAAGCGCAGCCATCACATTAATTAATATCAAACTTTTGTGCAATTAGAATCTGGCATCCCTCACATTAATTAATATCGAACTTTTGTGCAATTAGAATCTGTGATTTTGTTTCTGAAATCTTGTTTATATTTGTAAACTTAAAAATGATGATAATACAAAAAATAATAAAACAAATCTAATAAACCCTTTTTTTAAAAATTTTTGTTCATATTCTTAGTCTAATTAGTATCTTTTAAGTTATTCATGTGCAATTATTTGCATTACGATAATGTTGCATGTTGTATATTATAGAGAGAAATGTAAGGGGGGTTGATGAAGAAAACCATTTTTTTAAAAGGGGGTCGATGCAAGAAAAAGGTTGGGAATCCCTGATCTAAACCATACAATTGCTCTTAACACTACTGATTATTATTACATAATTGATTTTGAAAGATTGATATTCAAATACATTATTTATCTTGGCAATCTAAAATTTATAATTAACAAAATGCTACAACCAATATTTATTAAAATAATATGGGAATGATAATCCCCATTTTTATATAGTCAATGTCATAAAACATCACAAATACAGTAGTAGTTTGTCATATTATATTTGTTGCTTTTAAGGATCACTTCAAAGGAGAAAATTTCATTTTGATTTATTATAATATTTCTTTGTTAACTTATACTACTATATATTACTTAATGTTTTTGTTTTTCCTAATTCCCATAATAATTTCTATATTTTTTTACATTGCTAATTATTCTGATGCTGGAGAGAACACATTCAGGCTCACCAGTATGAATGTGTTCTCTCCAGCATCAGAATAATCACATTGGAATGGAAAAAATTTCCATTCCAATCTGTGGAATGGAAATTTTTTCCTATTATAATTGAACAACTGAAGCTATTTTTGTTTATTTGTTGTAAGGTAAATAAAACAGATTAATTAATTTTGGAAAATGTTAATTTGCATGCATCAACCATGAATTGCATGCTGATACTCAGATATGCAAATTGAACTGATATACTTTGGTATGTATTATATTATATCATGCATTATATTAATTTATTTCTTCCAATTTAATTTTGGAAAATGATGTTAATTTGCATGCATCAACCATGAATTGCATGCTGATAACTCAGATATGCAAATTGATCTGATATACTTTGGTATGTATTATATTATATCATGCATTATATTAATTTATTTCTTCCATCGTATTTATTAACTACTGCTGTATATATATATATATAAGATCGCCCATATCGACTGATCAATAATTTCAGTGAAGCCTATGTTTACTTAAAATAACTTTTTCCTTGGTGAAATATTGAGTGACATGCCTTTTAACGATAATTTAAAAATGAAACCAATTTTGATATGATTTTAACTGCAAAACAACAATACTTTTATAGTATACTTACTTCTAACTATTAGTTACAAAAGACAAGATTATTCCATTACACACTATAATCCGCCCATACCCGAATAGCCAGAATAGGTAAAGAACAAGCGATTTTTAGACATTTTACTCCGCCTAAATTGCACGAGAGACAGGTGATGGAGGGCTAATACGAACCCATTAGATGTTGAACAGATATACAATAGTGGAACATGGTGATTAATGGGCTAAACCCATAATCTATCTTAGATACTTCAAATAGAAAAGAGAGTCCTTATCACGCAGCTAGCCACATTAATGATTAATATTAATGTGGCTAGCTGTGTGATGAAATTACCATTAATGATGAACATTAATGAACATTTTAATGATGATTCCAAAAATATTTTTTTTGTTTAATCTTTGATTATTTCCTTCAAAGTTATTGGCTTTAAATATAAAAATATTAGGTGGAATTTATATTTGTCTATATTTAAATAGGAAATTAACTATACGCAAAAAGTACAAGCAATTCCCGGCAATCATGCTATTATAAAATATTATTATAAAATAAATACTGCACAAATTATTTGACTAATAATTTTCATTCACATAGAAATCAGGTTCCGTTTACCAATTATGTATTCTTTCTGTAGCTATATTTTACACATTCATGTATATTTATAGTATAGTTAATTTAATTAAGCTGTATAAAATTTATTATGTTAAGTTCTAGTAATAAGAAGTAATTCTTTTCCTATTTAACTTTAAGAAGTATGGATAAATTATTATATTATGATGGGATGCTACATTGCTTAATTTTAAAATGGTTATTGAAAAAATCATCATGGAAGAGTTCAAGTTTGGAGGCAGTTCATTTTTGGAATTCAGACATTCATTTATAGGTTTCCGTTATTTAGGTGTGAAGTATGGGGTTTAGGGAATGTTTGAAATGGGAAAATTTTTGACCTATTTTTTTTGATGAGATTTATTAAATTAGGGAGAAAGAAAAAAAATTTATTATATAAGGAGGCATGGTGTTTCAGACATGATAGGAAAACTTTGTTATTTGTTGTAATTGCAAGACATCTGTTACAAGTTGTATAGTGACTAAGGTGGATTTGCTATATGTGTTTGATTGTTTTAAAATAATTTGTTCCAGATAGGGTCAATTTCCATTAATTTGGTTCATTAGATGGTTGCTGTTTATTATTTTGAAATGCTCTTTACTTTTTTTACATTAAGTAAGTTATTTCTTTCTCTATGTATTATGGTGATCCATGTTTTATTTAGATGCAGTGATTGTAAATTAGAGATTTTAGATCTTTGTGGTGAATGATGGCTATATGTTCTTTCAAATATTCATTGAGGGTTCTCTTCTTGTTTCACTAATATAATAAAAAAAAAAACTGAGACACTTGTGTATGGTATGCAATAAATGACATGGATTGTGTTCAAAGGATTTTTAGTATTAGTTAAATCTTTATTAAAACTGATTCTTTAAATTTTGTTTTAGTGTGTAGGGGCTAGATGGATTTCTGCTGTTTTTAATTTATTTATAAAAGTCCACTATGACAAAGCACTACAAGCAGTAAACTTTAAATAATTTATTAATTAAGGAATGTTTTCGATCCTAGAACAGATCCCTATTCAGCTTGCATCAAAAAATGGATAGAATAAATTTAAATAGAATTTGAATACATATTCAAATATATATAGTTAAAACTTGCTATGCATGATATTAAAATTAATTACAATAGAATTAAATTACCGCATATACTCGTGTATAAGCCGACCCCCAACTTTGGAATTTGAAAATCGGTAAAAATGCATAACCCGTGTATAAGCCTACTCCCAGACTTTAGGACTTAAAATTCAATAGTAAATTACATGATCTTTGATTTTTAGTTACCGATATATTAATGCCATTTGCCAAAATAAATATTTTATTGAAACTTTAAATATATATATATAAAATAAATTATTATAATATAGACATCAATAAATCAATTTAAAAAGTAAAATTTTATTTTACCCAAAGCGATCGAGTGCATTGCACTGCCGACTCCAACCTGCATTTATATAAGTGCATCAGATAGGCGATACCACAGTGCATTGCACCGCCGACTCCAACCTGCATTTATATAAGTGCATCAGATAGGCGATACCACACTGTCTGATGCATTGCGACACAGAAATTCTCGACAATAATCCAGCTAGTGATCCAACGCAGCGTACCTACATAAGATTCTTGAATTATTGTTGAGAATTTCTGCATTGTGGCGCATCAGGCAGCACGGCGTTGCCTATCTGATGCACTTATATCAATGCAGGTTGGATTCGGCAGCATGACGCGCTCGATCGCAACAGGTATAAAGTAAAATTTTACTCCGATGTGAGATTGATGTCGGTGTATGATATTATCGTTAGGATGACGTAACTTCAGAAAATATCAAGTTAACGAGCAGTAATAAATTTTTATAATTTACATAAAAATATTTTCTTTTTATTTTTGTTACTGAATAACTGTTTTCTTTTCTAAAAAATTTCATATTAAGTTATCACAATAAAAATTTTATTAGAATACATCTATGTCACTTGACTCCCGAGAGACCGTTCGAAGTTTCGTTTTCCCTATAGTTGAGTTGAATTGAGTTATTCAAACTTTTGATCACAGATGATATGTTCCTTATCTGTGCTTTTGATTGTATTTTAAAATGAGTAGATCATCTTAACGATGATGTCATACACCGTTAGGATGATGTGTGCAACGTGATTTCTAGACGTTATCGTCGATTTTGAAGTTTTGATTTTGCTTATGTTGAACTTTTTTGATAGACTAAAGTTATTTTTCAGTACAGATTTTAAATAATAATTATCTTTTCGTTATTTTAAACATTAGTTACTTTTTAATCTATTTTAATTAAATCATCGATGATTTAAATATAATAAGTATTTATCTATTAATTTTAGTTACTTTTTAATATATTTTAATTAAATCATCAATGAGTTAAATATAATAAGTATTTATCGATTACTAATAAATGAATTAAAACATTCTTAATTAATAATAATGAAAAATAAATATATTTTTTCACTCAAATCGAATCCTAGATAAGATTCTTGATTGATTGTTGAGTTTTCACGTTGCGTTGTATCAACAGTGCGGCGTCGCCTATCTAATTACAATATATAGACGCAGGTTGGAGTCGGCGGTGCAACGTGCTCAATCGCTTCGGAGTAAGATAAAATTTTACCTGATAATGTATTAAATTAATTATTGCAAAATTTCCTTCTGATCTTTAGGAAACATTCAATAACCTATATTACTTCAATGGTTTTGCTTATTACTTCAATTTCTTCAGTCCAAAAAAAAGTTGATTTTTTTGATCCGTGTATAAGCCAACCCCCTACTTCAGAAATTTTTTTTGAGAAAAAAAAAAAAACCTCGTCTTATACACGAGTATATACGGTAGTATTACGATAAAAATTAATAATATAATAAACGAAATTAAGATGTTGCCAATGGACGAAATTCACGTGACGTCATGGTCACGTGTCTTAGTGAAAACATTCAGTGGTTTGCCTAAGTTTAAACGAGAAGGATTATGCCTAATTCGTGTTGTATGTTTGGTTGCAGTAACATTAGCATGAAAGATTCATGCAAAGAAAAAGGAATATCATTTCATAGATTTCCTCATTCAAACCCCAAATTAATGTGAGAATGGTTCATTAAAATAAAGAGAGAGAACTTCAAACTAATGGAACCATGTGCATTTGCTCAGTTCATTTTGAAAAAAATTATTTCACATACAAAAGTTTTACAAATCAAAGATTATTAAACCATCAGCCGTACCGACAGTATTTTTATTTAATCCTGTAAAACCCAGAAAAAAAAAAGAACTTCATATACATTAGATTCATTGAATACGACATCTCTATCTAAGCAAAATGGATCCAATAGCGAAAAGTAAATAGCTACTGTATTTTGTTTACTATATTGAGAGGATATATATATATTTTTTAGGATTTTTTAGTTATATTACTATATTGTTTAAGAAAAAAAAGCAAAATACAATTTTATTATTGTTTCTAATAGCATTAACATTGGTGTGTTATCCTATGGGCAAAAAGGATAATTGCCTAGGCCCCCCATCAACAGGGCCTCCAAAATTCCCAAATCAATATTCTATAAACTTATTTTTGTAGTAAATATCGGAAATTAAATTTATGTCCCATATTGAGGACCCTAGATTGCAGGTGTGATGCATTAGTTTAAACTGTAAAAACTAACAAATTCAATTGGGGAAGTTTAACTTTAAATGACTCTTTAGGTTGGAGGGACTGTCAAACAAACTGTAAACAATGCCTTGAGAGAAGAAACAATGATCAAATTGCAGACAGCTGCAAGATCCAGGTCTGGAGATCTGACGAAAAACAATATTGTAAAATAGCTTGTCAATAGGTCCACCTGCCAATCCCAGTGGAAGAGAGAAGGTGCAGCTTGACCAAATACAGTCAAAAATTAGTTCAAACCTCTCTCTTTACTGATGTGATTAAGTGGATCAAAAACAAAAATATAAAAGGACAGCTGAACACTCACATTTGCCATCTCTCACTCGTTGAGTTACTCTTCACCACTACTATCACTTCATTTTTGATCCATCCAGAATTATTTTAAAGGAAAGAAAGAAGAAAAAGAAGAAACTCTCTTTCTTAAGGTATGTTTATGGATCAGACAAAATCTCCTTCTTTTTTTTTTTTTTTAGGATTTTTTAGTTTTGCTTGTTTCATTTTATGTTCTGTAATTGGGGTAGAAAACTGGATTTCTATTTTACATTGTACATTCAAATATTATTTTACTTAATTATGAAAAACAATTAGATAAATAAATTATACAATATACGAATATAAAAATTATATTTTAGGGCGATGAAAAGAACGTACGAATCTGGGTTTCAAAAAAGAAAGAAGCAGAAAATTAGAGAGGCTGAATTAAAAAAGAAACAAACTTCATTACAGGATTTTGTAGCAATAAAAAATAGAAAAGTTGATAGCAGCAAAATAAAAGAAAATAGGATAGAAAATAAAAACCTTCCAACTCTACAGTATCAGCTGGCATTATTATTGATCAAATTGAAAACAATGCCAATAATACAACTGTTTACAATATTAGTGATAACAATGATAAAAATATTAATACAAACAATAACAATGATGATAATGATAAAAATATGAATCCAATACATACGAATAATATCAAACATAAAATATATACTAAAGATATTGCTTTGTGGCCAAACCCCCATCATAAATGATTTTATTAAGTGATTATTATCATTTGATATGTTTTTGAAAACCCACTTAGAAACTTATGGTAAATGTGGTAAAGGGCAGGTGAATTATCTTTCTAATACCATGTGTGATGAATTCATACATTTAATGGCTGCTAACACAAAAAATAGAATTATTAATGAAATCAAATAGGCTAAATACTTTCCACTTATTGTTGACTCTACTCCTGACATAAATCATACAGATCAATTATTATATGATATTTAGATAAAGAAAATAAAATTCAGGAACATTTCTTGTCTTTACAATTTGGAGAACTGAAGAAAGTTGATGGATCCATGAAACACAAATCACTATTAGGTAAGGGTGATGGATGATCCTTGTGGGTGAAGAACATCACTGTTGAAAACTTGGAGGTCCCTTGGCAAGGGTTAAGAATGATTAAAATTCAAATATGAATTAAAGCATCTGGGAGGGAGCTGGTCCGAAGAGATCCAAAGGAACTGAATGTATCAAGAAGGTGGAATGAGAAGTGTGCAGAAAGTACCAAAAAATCCAATGGTTGGGGTCCGTGAGAGAATGGGGAGGCATGACGGAAGAAAAAGACTCCAAAAGTCCTCCCCGGGTTGCACCCAAAAGGAGGAAGCCAGCAGATGAGGAGAATCTAAGAATTTGCCCCGGAGTGACCCATGGAAACCAAAGACAACGGGAGAGCATTAATCATCACTCGAATGTTAAGGGAAACTTCCGGAACACCCCCCGCGGGAAAGAAAAGAATTTAACTCGGCAAATATTTCACAGTAGTCAATGAGTTGGCTCGGTTGACATGGCCAATTTAGCCGACTTTGATTGCTGTCCTTTCCAAGGAAACCCTTTCAGAGTGGAAAAGAGGGCAATTAAAAAGGATGTGATTTGAATCTTGAGGGGTGTTACTATCACATACACAGTAATTGGTGTCTTGGAAGCCAAACCTTTGAAGATAGGTTGCCATGTTGCCATGCCCTGTTACAAGTTGGGTCAAGAAAAAGTTTGGATGGAAGTATTAATTTTTAAGTATGGTTTCCACCGAAGGGAAAAATTGAAAGGCTAAGCGTCCAGTGGTATCTTCATCCAAATTTTGTTGCTATTGTTTAGTTATATATTTCCAAACTATGTTTAACATATTTTTGGGGAGTCTTGAATACATTACTGGTGTGAGGATTGAAGGAAAAAGTGTTTTGGAAGTTTGGCCTGAAGAAAAACAACAGAGGAAAAAAATAATGAATAATGTAAGTTACCGGTGGTTTGGTCGGAGACGTGGTGTGTGCCGTTGGGTCCGCTGTTTGGAAGACTCCATTGTATGCTTCGTATTTGAAAAATTTAAATGTTATGTTAAAATTGGAAGAAGTGTTTATAAATTAATTGTTAAAATTTATTATGAATTAACTAAAAGATGTAAAAAATTAATATTTTGTTTATTGGTGAAGTTTAAATTGTTTATATGGGAGTTAACAAAAAATGTAAATTTGTACAAGATAAAAGATTGGACACTAGAGGGACAGTTGTCCCGTCTGGAGATTGGTGTTCGTAGTATTCTTGACTGTTTGATGAGGAGTGGTCGACTAAGCTGTAACTTCAAGGAACTTTATGGTTATTCTCTGTGAATTTTTGAACCTCCGACGGGATAAAACAGGTTGTACCAAATTTTCTCTCTCTTTAATTAAATTAATAAAAATTATCTTGTTAATTCTTAACTATAACTTCAAAATTAGCAGAATATGGTTTATATATCCAGAGCCGGCCCTAGGGTAGTCGCACCCTGCTGCAAAGTTCTTTTATAGCACCCCTATAATTTTTTAAACACAACAGTGGCTAAATAATCTTGTAAGGCACCCCCATACAGTGGCGCCCTAATGCTGTGCATCACTGCATCGTGCCTTGGGCCGGATCTGTAGATATCCAAAATTGTGAGAACAATCTTACAACAATGCAGCCAACATGTCCGGGATATACAATGGCTTACAAACAAAAATTAAAAGGTATAGCAAAACTGCATTTTATGTCCCTTGTGCAGCTCATAGCCTAAATTTAGTGGGAAATTCAGTTGCGGAAGCATGTCCAAAAGCATTCCATTTCTTCGATTTTATTCAAAATTTATTTCATTTTTCTCTTCTTCTACAAAGAGATGGGATATTTTAAATGAAAGCAATTACAAAAGGAAATGTAACATTAAAAAAAAACTTGTTCTTCAAGATGGTCCTCTAGGGCAGATACAATTTTAAAGTCTATCACTAACTCAAAAAACTGCTTGATATCCTGTCACATTTTTGAAATATGTAAAGAAGTTCTATTCTAGAATCTTTTTTAAAATTATGTTATTCTAATGTGCTTTTAACTGATGATGGTATAAGAGGTATACCGAAAACGTTTTTACTTTCTGTTAATAAAAGTTCTTGTTTTTTCTTGACTGCTGGTTTGTGATATTGAACTTTATGTGAGATACAATTTTAGTTGTTAAGATGAATTTTTGGCCATAAAAGAATCTTTACTTAAAATTTTTGAAGACAGTAATGAAAAATCTATAACAAAATTAGAAGCTATATGAAAACTTTGAAAATTTTGAAACAACACTTTTACTTTTTATATGGAATGCAATTCTACAAAGATTGAATGCAATTAATAAGTCTTCAAAATAAAAATTCTGATTTATGCATTGCTGTAAATCTTTTAAAATCGTGCAATAAGATGACAAGCCACTTTAAAACGCCAGATTTTGTCAGATACTTCTCTTTTTAAATGAACATTAGTGGAACTTAAAAAGTATGATAATTTCATATTTTTGTCAAAACTGTTTTCACTAAAATATTTGTAAGAATTTATATGTCAAAACTGACTGGGAAAACTTTTTTGAATAATCTTTTAGATTGCAAGAGGGAATGGAATTTTACACTTGTCAAATAAACTCATAAAATACTTGAGAGAAACAAATCAATGACTTGAAGTCATAGATCCCAATAAAAGTAAATCGGTTACTTTATTTTGTTCATTTTCTCTACCAATCTGACACAAGAGACAGTATCTCCTTTGATAAATGAAGAGTCGAGTTTCAATTTGAATTTTCTCTTCAGTTTGACATGATTGGAAAATTTAAAGAAAATAGGAGGAGGGGGAAAAACAGAAATTTTTATTATTTTACATAGAGCTAGCAACTCTCTCTTGTGGCTTAGCTATCTTTCACTCTTGTAGATCTCCTTCTCTTCTGCTATGTCTGTGGTTGAGTTGACGTCATCATCTTGTGTTCATCAGTTTGTCTTCAATCCAAAGAATTTAAAGAAGATATTATTCAGCAAAGAAACTAAAAGAAAATATGAAGAAAAGAAAAAGAAAAGATTCTCTCTCATAGGTATGTTATAGGTAATACATTAAACTACCTTACAGCCCTGTTAAAGTTAGAGTTAGGTTTTTTTGTTTAGCTTTATTCTTTGCTTTTGTTTTAACTTTATGCTATTCATCATTAGTTTGTTAATCTTATTTGTATATTATTATTATTAATATTATATATCAATAAATGTTGTTATTTAATTATATGTATAGTTTAATTATCAAATTTTTCTGTGCTTCTCCCTTCATTCTCTGGACCTTTAAGCTTTAACATACTGCTTATCTATGATGCTTCTAGTTCTTCACCCATCATCCTGTCTGCATATGTCTAAATATCATTCATTCACTTGTACTAGAGCAACATAGTCTAAATTGTTCCAGGTGTCAGACCTGATGTTAAAATTTTAGATAGGTGCATACAAGACTTTTCAACCCCTACAGATTCCATAATTTGATGTCAGAATGGAGTTCAAAAGAACAAAAATTTCATCATAACTCCCTCATGGATCCTAAAATTTTACAAATAAGTTTAATCAGAAGACTGTACTTCTGTCTGTGAATACATGAACCATAGAATATATTGTAAATCTATGACTATTCACAATGTATTCTATGGTTTTGTATGGCACTGAAGTTGGATCTATCCAAAAGTACTCTGCCTAGTAAAGTGTTTATTTTATAAAATACTGCTGTTTTGTACTTTGATGATAGACTATTGATTATATCCACTAATAACTAGTAACAATCCAAAAAGAATTTTCGTAAATAAATGTTTAATGTTGTACTTGATATATCTTTTATATTGATTATAAAGTTTTGATAATACAGGTGTCCATCACTTTACGCAATTAATTGCGTAATCTATGAAATAATCGCATAACACAAAATTGCGTAAAGTGAGCTGAATTTATCATGGGTGAGATAGGGATAGGGATTTCTTCAGAAGGATAAAAAAAATGAAAGCTTTACATCTGTGAACAAAAGTAATTTTAATGAATGAATTATTTAAACTTCTTAAATCCTTAGTATTAATGAATTATTTAAACTTATAAAAAAAAATACACAAATTTTAATGAACGAATGGTTGGATGAATGAATTTAATTAATACAATATCATAAACACGTAAACACTATATTTCTGACAGTCTTCAATCCAATGATGAATGGATGGGTCTGATGAGTCTGGATCATCACTCTCTTACTCTCTTGAAGTCCCTGGGATGATAGGCTGATCTTCAACTTTTTAAATAAAACAATCAAGACTCAGCTGACAGGCATCATTCTTTCTTTCTCTATAAAGTTCTTTATAGCAAGCCAAAGAATTCTGAATTTCTCTCGCAACTTTGGCTTTTCTAGCCTCATTAAGATCATTTTCTTCAATTATTCTAATGACACTTTCAACATGTTTAAAAAATTCAGTCATTTGTTTTGCTGAAAGCTGTTTCATGGGGCTTAGCAACAAAGAGCTCCTGATTTCTGGAAATGGAAAACATCATTCATTTTGTTTTCCTTTTCCAGAAGCACTTCATTAGTGAGCTCGGATGAGTGGGACTTGAGCAGTCCATCCATATTTGTCTAATCTACATGAGGCAAATTTTAAATAAAAATTTTTTTAATTTAAAAAATTAATTCACTTTTTAAAATCGCGTTATAGCAAAAATGCATAAAGTGAGATCGCGTATAACGAGTGATAGCTGTATATTAATTAAACCAACATTTCCTAAACTATGTTCCGTGGAAGATCTATAACTGTTCCATAAAAAATTATGATAATTAATGTCTCATATGATTTAATTAAAATACTGTACCAAGTTGAAACTGGAGTTGCTAGTTTATTTTACATAATTACAATTTCATAAAAAATGTTTGTTTTGCCTAATTTATTTATTTATTAATTTCTACCTATACTATAAAATAACCAAAGTGTTCCATAAAATTTCAGGATTTGTGAAGTGTTCTGTCATAGAAAAAGTTTGGGAAATGCTGAATTAAATTATTCTTATTAAAATAAATAAATATTGGTATAAGAAGTTAAATATTTTAAATAATAAAATTTTTTGAGATAATTATTATATAAAATTTACCTAAATTAAACCACATAGATCTTATTTCAAATCCTGTCTCTCTTCTCATATCTTTATATCTAAAAAATATAAGAATTTCTATTTAAACTTGAAATAAATAAATAGCATTTAAATAAAAATAACATTTTTTATTTAGTTATTTGTAATAAATTAAATTGTGTAAGTAAATTATGTATCCACACTATTGTTTGTTATTGCAAATTTTTGTTATCAAAATTTATCTGTGAACTTATTTGTGAATATTTCTTCATATTACCCAGCAATAATTAATGCTATACCTGCTACAGTCTATATAATCTACAAGAAACACAAGCCTTTAAAGCAGGGATAAAATCACAAAAAACAAATTTATTTAAAATGTTTTCGGTCTGTTTATTGACTCGCTTCAGTAACTTATGAACACACAAAAAATTAGAACAACATTTAAAAGAAGGTAGTTACGTAGAATTCTATGTAACTGCCTTCTTTTAAATGTTGTTCTAATTTTTTGTGTGTTCATAAGTTACTGAAGCAGGTCAATAAATAGACTGAAAGCATTTTAAATAAATTTGTTTTTTGTGATTTTATCCCTGCTTTAAAGGCTTGTGTTTCTTGTAGATCACATTATCCAACAACGTTCATTCAATTTCAATGCAATATGTTGTTATAATCTTTTTTCTTATTGAAAAGTATATCACATTATTCTTATTTCAGTTCATATTGCATTTTCTTTCAATATTGCTTTTTCAGTTTTCTTTTGAAATAATCTTAATTTATTAATAAATTGAATATTTTAATATATTGATATTTTTTTTATATAATTTATCTTTAGTGTCAACTTTTGTTTTGAAGTATATATGGGACCAATGAACATACTAGTCCAGGCTTTTAGCCTAATTGCAGTATGTGGCACAATAGATAAGGTGGATAATGAGACCTTCTGACAACAGTAACCCAGAGACTACGGTTTAATAACCAATAACTTTCTTTAATAGAGAGAGATTTATTTTACAAACAAGAGTAGCCTGATAATAGTTATGTTGGGAGGATAAATATCTTTATCTTATTGGAAATGTTCAATTTCACAACATAGACTTCAGCTTATGAAGAAAATTTCAATGAATGTATTCACTAATCTCCCAGTCAAGGCAGTTAATTTCTTCTGTTCCTGTACTGTGAAGTAGGAGATGGGCTTTCTTTGGATGAGCAAATTTCCTTTTTTTTGTGTCGTGTCCCGGCGCACTTGTGTCTTGGTATGGGAAACCACACGGAGCGTTCTCCAATTGAGGAGACTGCTTTTAGATCGAATCTTGCTCTCTGGAGTTTGAAAATGGAATTGCCAAGTGTGAGAAAGTCCCAGGCAAACCAAGCCTATTTTACCTTTATTTCACTTTTTTTCCAAGGAAAGACAATGTTTTTCACTATTGTCTTTCATAAATGTTTTTCTCTCTCGATTTCTCACAACACCTGCATGCAACAAAACTCCTCTTCTCTGACACTTTATCTCTTGTTTATTATTTATTTGTAGTTTATGTTGTAGAGGGCAAGCAGAGCCGGATTTGCATTTTTAGGGGCCCTAAGATGACCAAGGCTTTGGGACCCCTAAAAATTCAAATCAGCTACATCTCATTTTAAAGAATAACTTATAAGGAACTTTTAAAATTTTACTTTCTATCTAGAACTTTAATAAAAACCCTTTTTTTCTTATTAAAAGTTTATAAAAGTTGAAAACTGATTGATAGTTTTGGGGCCCCTGGAATTGCGGGGCCCTAGGACGCAGCCTAGTAGGTCTATTGGTAAATCCGGCCCTGAGGACAAGAATCTCTGGGTTGGATGGTATGATATTTTTTTTATCATTTTCTCCTTTTAAATGTTACTCTCCCTCCAAATTCCTTTACTAAATTATGTTGAGTGAGGAATGAGTTGCTACACTCAACCCAAATTCCCTGTCCTCCACATTACACACACACACACACAAACACACACACACAAACAAACAAACACACACACACACACAAACAAACACACACACACAAACAAACAAACACACAAACAAACAAACACAAACACAAACACAAACACAAACACACACACACACACACACACAAACACACACACACACACAAACACACAAACACACACAAACAAACAAACAAACACACACACACAATAATAATAATATAGAGAAATAATTTGTATTTTAGTATTAAATTTAATGTATACCTAAAAATCATGAAAATTTGCATGTTACATATTGGTATTTTTGGAAGGAATTTGCAAAGCAGGAACAAATACAAAATTTATTATTAATTAATCACTACATATAATAAATTTCATATTTGTTCCTGTTTAAAGTGCTTTGTGAATTCCTTATATTTTTCATAGGCAGCAGAACTTGGTAGTTTACGATTTTGGTATTTTTGTTTCTTGGAGGATAAATTTCAATTGATTCATTAGCTAAGAGCATATTTCTATTAATGATAAGTACCTGACAGCAGTAGTAAAGTTTTTCATCATATAGAAATCACAAACTATAGAAAAATTCTGCAATTTTATTTTAAATCTTCAAAATGTATAAAAATCTTATTTTCTAATAAATATCTTCCTTCTAAGGCAAAAAAAATTTTTCTATATTAATTTGTTGTCTTTAATAAATTTTCATGTAATCCAGTACTATCTTAAAAAAATTATGAAAACAAACAAGGTATCATGGTTTTATATAGTTGTAAATCTTTTCCTGAGATCAAAAACATATGTATTTCTTGCTTTATTTGCTAGCAGATTAGTAAATGTTATTGTTGTATTGAATCAAACAAGATGGGGCCATCAAACATGGACAGTAAACATATCTTGGTAATTTATGATTAACTTGAATGGTTTCCAAATCACATATTATATCAATTTTTTTGTTATTTTAATTTTATCACATTGATATATTTTTATTTGTTTTGTAATATTTTTCATACAAGAATACATAATTAATTTTTTACAATTTTTTTAATTAGACATACAACATAAATTATAATGACACCCTAATTCAAAAATTCTGTCTTTACAATTAGCATTAACAAAATATTTTATTTATTTTTCTTATAGAAAATGTTGAATATTTAATGATCATTATATATTGTGATAATAGAATCAGAATTTCTGATGCTATACAAACACTGTCTATATATTTAAACTCAAGCAGATTTCAGCAGTAATTATGCACACTACTATTTATTTAGTGAAGCACTTTCAGTACGAGACCATCTTCAGCACTATAAACCATAGGATCAAACATATAAATTTAATTTAACATTATTATTATGCTCAATTCTAAATTCAAAATTTATGCATTAATTCATTATCAATTACTTAAATTAACATATTCATTATAAAATAATAATAATATAAATCTTATAGTATATATTATAATAAAAATAAATATAAAAATAATATAAATCTTATAGTATATATATTATAATATAAATTTATAAATAAGTATCAGTCTATATTATCTATCAGTAATAGCATATAGCCATGCTGCCAATTCATTTTCTGATCGTTTTTCGTTAATTAAATTGCCTTGTTTTTCTTTTTAATATCTCCATAAATTCTCAAGAAACTTAAAACTGCTTATTATCAGTCTCAATAAATTCAACCTTATCAAAGCTCAAAACAGCAGTGAATTAAAACGTTTATTAAAAGACGGTAAAAATGCTTTCGGTATGCTATGATACCATCTTCAGTTACAAACTTATTACGCAGTAGAACAATTTTTAAACAAAGTTCTGGAACAATGTAACAGCTGATTTTTAAATTGGTCTATCCAGAAATATTTACATAAATACTGATATGGCTGAAAAATCTCTAAAGTTACAAGACAAACAATAGTAAACATAATAAATACAATAAAATAAAATAAGCCAAGTGTTTCCGATCCACTTAGGGTTATCATATATAAGACAATAGTCCATCTTGCTAATAGCAAATAGGTAAAATATTAATACAATAAACAAGTATTTAACAACTTAAACTTAATAGTAGTAGTCGTTATATTATGGATTGTATATTTCCAGGCTTTCGACGTATTATCTACCAGTTGTGAATTAATAACATTTTCATTTTTGCTAGCTCTTAAGATCTCTATTTTTTCGGAAATAAATCACAATTAAATGTGAATTAATTTTGTAAAAATTTTTTATATTTGGATCGATATCAAATTAGGAAATTTTTATTAAAAGTAAACCGATAATAAAAGTATTTTTTGCTTTCATAATATTTGTATTTGTACCAATTTCCGGAAAACTTTAATTTTTAAACATACAAAAATTAAGCATTTTTCTGTAATCAATAGAAAAATGCTTGAGGTTTTATTTGCAATAAATTTATTTTTTTAATCAAGAAACCAGAAAATTTATAGAATTTGCTCAAAGTTTCGTAAATTTTTAAAGCAGTAATAACAATAAAATAAATTTCTGTTAGAAGTTATACTAATGTTCTCAAAACTTTATGTCATAAATGCATATGTTAATATTATAAATCAAATTAATGCCAAGTATACTTGATATTTCAAATATATTTGGCAATATTTTAACAGTAAGTTATATAAGTAGTATTAAGATTATATGCGATTGCATGTTTTAATCCTTTTATTGCTATATTCCAGTTGTTTTTATTAAATTAATTTATAATAAATAAAATATAACATTAGTAAATACGTTTTGCATATTTTATTTTTGGATTAGGAATAGGACAATGCTATCTTGCTAATGATATTTTTATTTTTATGGTACAGGTTGATAATCAAAAATTCGACAATCAATATTCCGGTTCTATCAGTTTTTCGGCATTAATGTCGGAGCACATTTTTAAATTTACTACGTTGACGCGCCATTGTTTTCTGGAGGCGCCGTTTATATTTTGACGAAACTGTACTCCAGAATCAGTTGTTTGGTCATGCTTGCAACCAGGGTTGCCAGATTAGCTTTTTTGACATTAAATGAGTTCTTTTTGGCTTTTTTAGATATGGTTGGCGTTAGAAATTTTTTTAATATTTTGGCGTTTTTTCTGGCTTCTTTTTATTTATTGGCATTATATAAAAACTTTTAACTTTTTCGAGGGTATAGTAACGAATTAAAATTCTAAGGAACTATTTTATTTAGTTGAATTAACATTCTGTAGAACTGCAGTCTTTTTTATGTAGTTATTGAACATTAAAATTTCATTTGCTTTTCATTTAGTGTTTAATTTTATTTCTCTTTAAAGCATTGTACAAGCATTTACAGTGGATTCCGCTTAATTAGGACACCGGTTAATTAGGACAGCGGCGTAATTGGGACAAATTTCAAAGAACGAAAACCAAACTAATAAGCTAATACAAAATGTAAACGCTTAATTGGATTAAGGTCAACTTTTCGCTTAATTGGGACAGTAGCAGTAAAGGAATTTTCATTTTTTGATATATTTTAGGGATTTTTCGAAAGTATGGCTATACATACATACACTAATCTTTGCCAAGATGTCAAAAAAGGATTTTACACTCAAGTAAAATTGCTTGGCTGGATAAAATTAAAAGCCAGCCATTTAATACAAGCGGGCAGACTCGCTGAAATAAACCAAAATCTACCATAGATGCGTCTCCTTCAAAATGAAAATCAACTGATTAAGGAGTGGGCATTAGAGAAGGAAATTCCAGGAACATCGAAAAGAAAGCGTGATGGAAAGGATTCAGAAGTCGAAGAAGCATTAGATCAATGGATTCTATAGTTAGCGGGCAAGGCATGAATATCAGCAGCCCAGTATTGAAGACAAAGTCAGAGGAGATTGGTAAAAAACTAAAAATTAGGTACCTATTTTAATAAATCATTAAAATAGGTACATAATTATTATTTTTTATCTATTATTTATTTACCTACCAATTACATATTTTATTTTAGAATTTATTATTACTTTATTTAATTGGGACAGCCGCTTAATTGGGACAAAATGGCTTGGCCCGATATGTCCCAATTAAGCGGAATCCACTGTATATACATCAAAAAACCGGAATTTTTGAAAATCCGGCAATCATCAGGTCTCGAGGTTGCCGGATTTTTAATTATCAACCTGTACTTTATATTTAGCATATATCCAAAAATCGAATAAAATAATTTTTATATTATATTGTAGTGAAAATGGTAAATTTATAATTGGAACAGAAAATTTTTATTCTAGGCATTTAAATCAATCTTTCTAGAATCAAATAAAGATCTTATATTAAAATATGATTGGTATAACAGTGTCAAATAATCATTTTTGAAGTATAACTTAAAGATAAATAACTTATATTAATTTTCAAAACTGTTTTGATTTTTTTTTTGTGAATTATATCACGATTGGCAAAATACTGTGATAAAATTGGGCAACAATTTAAAAACAAATTATAACCTATAAACTAAATTTATATCCTCTAAAAATTGAGAAATAGAGAAAGACAAGGAATTTGATATTAAATGAATATATTTTCGAAATTTATAAAATGGTCATGTTGACGACCATTATGAATTAATAATTTAATATTTAAAAATATATTACACGTGGCTTTCATAAAATTATGGATTGTAGAAGAACTGGATTCAAATAGTTTTCAATTTCTGTTTTATTTTCTTATTTAAATATTATGTACAAATTAATTTATAAAAATAATATTATAAGCTACAGTATATTCACTTTTCAAGGAAAGATATGTAAATACATTTTGTATATCTCACTTATATTCCTATAATATTATCGTATGAATAAGATATTTGCCCATAACTCTTTCCATAATAAGAAAACTAAAAACGATATATTTATTTTTAATTTTGAATTAAATACGGACTATCTATGAATGAGCAATTGGTAACATCACTTGAAGAAGTAGGATCATAAAATTGTTTTTTGATCTGTATCTGGAACGAAAAACGATCCTTCTTTGATCTTTGGTCGAAGGAAGTAAGTATTCTTATCTTCTTCAAAGATTGAGCTAAATCTCGTTAAGAAAAGATAATAAAAATGAAGTATGAAAAAACATGCTAATTATTTAACATTTTTTTTCCTAAAAATGGTAGATACAAATTTTCCTATTATATTCGTTGCCTGAGAAATTACGATCATTCATATTCTATCATCATTCAATTTTCTTTTCTGTTCAGTGAGAACTAAAAAGTGCCGGATTCTGAAAAGAGACGTTTATTGGCTTAATCGGGAATTGAAATCGAATCTTTCGGATAGATTTCAATTATCCAATCAGTTTCTCAACAAATATTGATAGATCAACGGTTACCATCTAAGTGTCTCTTTTGGTGAAAAGCTAGAAATTTATTCGATAGAAGATTGGATACATCACGTAGCAGATTGTCATAAATCTGTCACATCAAAATCAACACTTGTATTTTAAATGCATCACTCAGACTTTCAATTTTACATTGATACTGTTTGTAATACTGTATATTTATAATGAAATATTAAAATAATTTCAAAGTATCAATATAATAAAATAATAATAATCTAGATTTAACTCAAGTTTTTTATTTTTATTTTTAAACATTTTTTTAATTTCTAGATTTAAATTTTTTGTTATATATATATATATATGTTGATCTTTCCACAAAATATCTCAAGAATAATAACATCGCAGCTGATCGTTCCTTATTACACTGGCCAAGCTAAATTGCCTATTAATTTTTAAGTTCTTACGCGGTATTCCATTACAAAATAATGGCAGCTGGAAGTTTAAAAAAGTCAATATATTCAAAACCATTTGTCGAAAATAATTGATATTATGTTAATTGAAAGAATTTAATGGCCACAACATTAATTTTTTCTAAATGAAAGCATACCTGAAAGCTTGACTTATATAATTGTAGTAAATTATAATGTCTTAAGGTTTTTCTCTAATTATTATTAAAAATATGCTTAAATATAAAATAAGAAAAGGCATTTATATATACTACAACAAAATATAAACTTTTAAATCAAGAAGAAATATAATTTGACATATTCCCGTTACAGTACGAATAAAACAAATTTAGAATGTATAAAAGAACAACCTAACTTAGTAAAAATTTAACCTATAAAAATAAAATTTAAAAAGTGAAAAAAATATAAAATAAAAAAGGGTACTAAGAATTTTCAGTCAACTATATAAAATTGGATTTAAAATTTTGTTAATACAATTCAAATTGTAAATGTTAAGACAAATATTTGTCAACCAAGGAAGAAAAAATCTTTTAAGTGCAATTAATCCAACAGAAATACTCAAATAAAGATTTTTTTGAACAAAAAAAAATAAAGAAAAATTCGAAAGATTCGATTTATTGCAAACGTTACTTAAAATTCGAAAAAAGTTTATTCAGAATTTTTTATCAGGTGTTTTCACATATACGCAGTATATACAAGTATATATATACTACATTATTTCGATTTTATATATTAAATTAAATATTATCAGTAATATAAATTAACTTCAATACAATAGTATATATTTAAATTTGTAATGCAAATAATTCCTTAGAATATGTTCATTTTTACAACATTTATTTCATACTCAAACTAAAGATATATTTTTTCTTAATTTTCCATTTCTTTAAAACGATAAGAATTTTCAACAAAATTAAATAATTTATTTGTTTAGTGAAAACACGAAAAATCAATATATTTTTATTTACTTAAATATTTTGGTGTATATATATAAATTTCTTATATCGATAAGAGATTTCTATTAAATAGTCGAAGTTCGTCTATGGAAAGAAATCATAAATACGGATGGCATCATCGAGCACAAGCAGCGTATAAATGAAAGTTCAGAAAAATTACAACGAAAAAAAACTCATGAAAAAATTTTTGATTATCTTCTCTTTGATTATCTATTCTTCGACCGATTAATTGCAATTATTTTTCTTAAGCAAGCTAAAGATGCTTGAATGGATAATGAGATGAATAAATATCAGTTTTATAGACTAGAGTTTCCTGTATACTTTGAAGCGCCCTCTTTCTAGTTAAAATCGATAAAATGTGGATATAGGCAACGTACAACAGGTCGGTGGAGCACAAGCAAAGTTATTTCAAAGCAAGTGACTTGACGCACTGGGAATGAAACGGTAAGATAGTTTCCTAATACTAAAATATACTGTATTTATAAAGTAATGGTCTAGAAAAATAAATTTTGAAATATTTCTAGACGATTTTATAGGTTAAATTAAATACTTTATTTCATATATATAAAAAGAGACAATATCAAGGAAAAAAAAAACATGGTTTTACTGTCAAACTTTCAAAAAGTGTGTGCTACTAACTGACAATGCATCTACACATCAAATTGCAGAAATGTTTTACTGCACATATATGGCTATGAAATCTTTCTCCATCTCCCATATTCTCTCAACCTGGCACCTTTTGACTTCTTCCTGTTTCAAAGTTTGAAAAACATTTAGGGGGAAGATGTTTCTTCAATGATGAAGAAGTCATTACTACTGGAGAGTTGATTTGCTTCCAAATCTACTGATTTCTACAAAGATAAGATTAAACAACTGTTCCAAAGTATGAGAAATATATGGTCCTAGGAGATAGGTATGTAGAGAAGGAAGTGCTTAGAGGATCAAGTTTCATATCCCTAGTACATCCATAACATTAAGAGGATAAGAAGTTTTGGGCCTCTCCTCGTGAGTGCATGCATGTGTATATGTAAAATTATTTGATGGTTGTTTTATTCTACATGTAGGATGCATTCTATCAAATTTAAATATAAAACACAATTAGCTGGATTCATTATGTGGAATGGTTTTAGCTCTTTATTCGTATATCCAGGACTAAATTTGAGTCCTATCCTACAAAATTTATACAATGATCCTAGCTCAGTCATCTATCTTCTACAGTCCAGTTCACCTCTACTGTGTTAACTGAATTGCTTCATGATTTAGCATTAACTTACAATTTGGAATATCTGACTCAATTCCAAATCAAGATTTTTTTTCATGAGCAGTTCTAGCTTGTCTATGTCCTTCAAGGATGCTCTATTCTACCATTCTTATAAGTGATCCATCCAAAATAAGTATTGATATACACTGTTAGTGATAATATAGGTGGGTTGTAGAATGGAAAACACAAAACAAAAGACAGGCAAATTATAAAATTGGTTTCTGATAATGTTCAAAATGAATTATTATGACTAATTTTCATGCAAAGAATATTTTATTAGAATTGCTAAACATCAAGAACCAACTTTTATATATATTTTTTCTAATTTTTATGCTGCTGTCTAATCGGAGATTATGAAATGGAAGGGACAAGGATCCCGGTGTAAATCCAGGTCCTATTTGTCCATGTTTCTTTTTGAAGATCTGCTGGCTGATCAATTATATATGGTAAACCCTGGAATAGCAGGGTCTGCCATCTATAATTAGTCAGCCAGCAGATCTTCAAAAAGAAATATGGACAAATAGGACCTAGATTTACACCTAGATCCTTTAGGTTGAATTCCAGAATATATTGGTAAAAGACATCTTTGCTGTATGGCTTATGCACTTTCATGTTGAGGGCTGATGCATTTATTATTGATTTTCTTTAAGAAAAATGCTTTTTGTTTAGATTACATTTATGAAAATTAACATTAATTGTTAATATAATTTTGTCATCTTTTATATAACTATATAATATGTCAGAATATTTAAATGAGAAAAGCTAGGGAATGCATTATAATTTTTTCATTTAAATCAAGCCCTGATTTACAAACACTTTTTGGGAACACATTATTCTTGTAAATCCAGGTTAAAATGTAACTTATTTTGGGTTAGAGAAAATATCTGATTGTAATCAATGTATATAAAAATATTCATATATACAAAGATTTTTATATGCATTGTTCCGTAGTACCTCAAGAATGTGTGGTCAATTCAGAGTCCCATACATTTTTGTTTTAAAAGATCTGGACTTATCATGTTCATCCTTGAAGGCCTACTTATATATAGTGAAGCAGTCTACAGTAGGCTCTGGAATGACACTGTCGTTTAATACTTTCTGGTGTAAAAATTAGAAAGGGGGAGAATTAGATATTAGAATTGCCCAAATAAAAATAAAATACTCGTGTTTAGCAATTACAATAAAATATTCTTTGTATGAAAACAATTTCTGTAATAATTCACTGTGAATAAATGATTGGCAATTCAAAAATCAGTGGTGCAAAATGTTCTCATCTCCCTTTTTTTATATTGCTTTCCATCCTACTACATACTGACAGGATATAATAATATCTATCATGACAAATCTGTTCAAACCCCTGGTGAGATATTCTGTTCAGTTGAAGGATATAGTTTAATAAGCATTCCATCATAAAAAATCAGATGGAATCTGGAATTGAATCTAGTATTTTTATGTTATTTCACCAGCTATCTGATTGATACCATGGAAGCCAACTGGACTGTTGAGGACTGACAAGGGAACATCGCACCCAATGTGTCTGGGATTTTTCCGATATTTTGTCATCTGAAAGAGCATAAACAGTAGATGAAGAATCACCCCCCTATATTGGGGGCCACTACTTTAGCATTTTTGAGAAAATCGCTTTTGAAATTTCAGAAATTTTTTGTTTTACTTAAATAACTAATGTCTGACATTTGACTACGTGTTGTAGTGACGAAGTGGCTACGTCGGGGTTCTGAGGGTGTATGTTCAATTCTCGGTACTTTCTGAGTTTTTTTTCCTCTCTAATCTTTTGCACTTTTTAAAGTTTACATTATATTTGGATTTTTAACGAATTGCTTATGGTAAATTTGTTTCTCGATTCTATTTATATTATTTTCAATAACGTTATATAAAAGAATACGAAATATTTCATGCGAAAAAATACGATAAAATAAAATTGCACTGAAAAAAATATATATATACAGTATAAGAATATATATTGCATATATACGCAATAGTCCATAATGCATTTTTATTTTAGCGAGGAAAATGTCTGTAAATAGTTTATTCGGAATTGGTACTTTAAAATATAAAAAAAGAAACAAATTCGTCCGATAGTTTTATGCTTATCTGCTATTTAAATAAATGTCTACATTTAATCTAATAAATTTAAAAGTTTTATAGCATTATAGAAAAATAAATAAACTTTTAATACCGTATTTTATATTTTTGAGATGACGATAAATTCTAATAATTTTGAATGTTATAAAAAGATTCTTCGCGTAAATTTTGTTCCGTAGTTAATTTGGAAAGTTCTTAGATAATTACGACATTTTTCTAACATAAATAAAAATAAACTCATATCGTATTACATCGTATACAATTGATAATGGTTAAATAACTTTGCATGCGAGTAACTTTTGCAACGCATGATGTTCTGAAGTAAAATATGCGACAAACACTATATGTTTAAATGAGGATTATATATTATTGCAGAATGTTTAAATGAGGATTATATATTATTGCAGAATGTTTAAATGAGGTTTTTATATATTATTGCAGAATGTTTAAATTAGTGAAAATAAATTTTTTGCTAAGATCAGCATGTCTTGTAAACTAAATTGATCAAGTAAAAATATTCTTGATACTTGATGTAAACTAATATAATTAATTCTGGCACAAATAACTCTTTATTTATTGAATTAAGTAAACTTTTAAGGATATTTAGGGCCTAATTAGAAAATTTATTCTTTAAAACATATTCTGGTTTGAAATTATATTTTCTGTTTTTATATTTGATTACGAATTGAAAACAAGTATATATGTAACAAATAAATATCAATATTTACATAAATATATAATAAATTTTAATGTATATAATATAATATAAATTTTAATGTATATATATATAATAAAAATTTTAATATCAACGTCATTGATATCAATTTTTATAAAAAGTTGATATCAATGACGTTATATAAGACACAAAAATTGCAATCTTGCAAATCATTTAATTTTTTTAAAAAGGAAATTATCTTACTTTATAATTGAGATTGATTTTTTATTAATATTTTTAATATCAGATTTCTTGCGAGATTATAATTATTTCTATTTTTAATGAGTGATTAAAATTCAGATTTTCATCCTTTTTTGTTTTTGTATTTGTATTTAGCGAAGACAAAAAATTTTAGTAAATTGTCATTTTCTCGTAGAATAAAATAAAGAACAACAAAATTAATAGGACAAAAAAAATTAATTATATTATTTAATTGGATTAATTAAGATAGGACTGTCCAATTAGTAGCTCCTGGGTCTCATTCGGTCCTAAACATATTTATTCGTAAACCTTAGCTTTATTTAACCTATAGAGTTTTATCTTCCATATACACACACAATGCAATTTCGATAGGTAATAAGTTGAACATCTTGATTTATGATATTTTTTTGCATTTAATAGACGACTTATATTTAAAGTAATAATAAAATAAAAATAACTAAAATAAAACATAAATCTAAAAGAAATTTTTTTTTTCTAAAATAAGATATTTTTATATCATTACATACATAGCTTAGGAATGATCTCAAAGATTGAAACGTTGCATTATTCTATTTTTATATTTATATACAATTGTCTTGCTGAATTACTAAAGAATCCTTTAAATAATGTTTCGAAATATTTTCAATAAATTATGGATAGAAATATGTTTCATAAATTTATTTCAATAGTTTTCGATCAGCAATATTTATAAGTGCAGCTATAAACTTCACTGCAATATACAATTTAATGTAAATACAGTAATTATATTCCTCATTTCAATTAAAGAAAACTTAATTTTGAATATTTTCTCTATTTTTAGCAGTTGCGAATTTTAAAAATCATTATTTAATTAATCTTTCTTCTTTAATATATGACTATAAACAATTTTTGACGCTTGGAAACAAGTTTACTGGAAGAATAAAAATTTTTCTTTCGAATCAACGCTATTTATGACATTATATGGCAAAATCGTCTTTATTATAGTATTATCGTGTACATTTAACGATACAATAATACATAAATGTGGCATTTACTATAAATTAATGGTATTTTGCAAATATTTTAATTATAATAAATATATCTTCCAATTTTGAATCATTTTAAAAATGATATTGCTACCAGAAATATTTTAAGAAGTTTTATCCATTTTAATTTCCGCATTAGACAATTATTGATGATATAAATTAAAAGATTGCTCAGTTGTAATGTGTTATCCAAATAAAAATTTTGAGCTGTGTTTTGGAGAATGCTTAATTAGAGAAATTACCTTACAGAAAAATATGAAATTTATTTTGCAATTCAAATTAGTAGAGTTTTTCTCTCTTGGGAAGTAAGAATTGCAATTTCAGTTTTTGTTTAAATATTCAGACTTCTTAATTCAGCAGTCGTAAGAAGAAGATTAAATAAGAGAAATGTAATTTAAACGTAAATTCAATCAACAAATCAGTTAATTTCTTTAGAGAGCAAAGAGAAGCAAAAAGCATATTTTCTGTTATCTAGGTCTTCTAAATATAACCGTTAATGCTAAATCAATGAAATTCAGAAACCTCTTAGAAACAGTTCAATAAAACTTATTTTTTAGCCTAATTTCTGAAAAAAATGAAGCTTATGAGATCACCATGTTTGTTGTCTGCAGTCTATGTAACCATAAACAACCATCAATAACTTTTGAATTAATTAGTATACATTTTCATAAAATTTGTATTTATGTTCAACCATTAAAGATAATCCAATGTCCGTTATATAATCCTCTAGATTAAATAGTTTAAAAATGGAGAATGTTCAAACTTCTGAGATATGCTATTGTACTTTCTTAATATATCCTAAACTTTTTATTGGATTTTTATGAAATTTAGCAGGATGATCAACTCGATGATCTTCCTGAAGATGATCTCAATGATCCATTAATTAATCTTTTATTTTCAATTGTTTAAAATTAGCCTATGTTCAAACTTCAAAAAACCAAAAGGTAGGAATGTTCAAACACTAATAATTTTTGAATTGTTTGATTGAATTTTATAAAATTTAGCAGAATGATCATACTATTAAAGTCGAATTTAAAGTATTATTAATTAATCTTGTAAATTTATACGTTTAAAAATGACGGACATTCAATGTTCTAAAGTTTTTCAGTAAAAATTAAGTGATTATTAAATAGATTTTTATAGTATTCAACATATAGCCATTGAATATGATTTTACGACATATTTAAATGCATTATCTTTAATCGTTGTAAAATTAAGGACATGTTCGAAAAGAAGATTAGTTTTTTCAAAATTGCTTGATATTTCTCATAATTGTTTAGATTTTCGGAATGAATTTATGTTCAATGATCTGTTATAAACAAAAAAATTCGCAAATTACACTAGATATGTATGCTAATATAATATATAAATATTTTGATAATTTTAGTAAACTAGTAAATTTTGGATTATAAAGGCTATTGTTGAAAAATTATCGATTCTACGAACCATTGCTTTTAAGACAGTCTAAAAAATTGTTTATTCTATTTGGATTTTACCAGATATTCATGCAATCTAAAAATGAAAGGAAAAAACTCGTTCAACAGATGTAAATTAAAAAGTTGTTTATTGAAATATTTTTAAAGAATCAAACTAATTTACATTAACTGACATTTAAAATATATACTTTAGTAAATTTTACTAATTTCAAGATGCAAAGTAGTGATATTTTAAATCATAAATATAACGAATTAAAATTTTCAGGCCATTAAAAATAAAATTTTTAAATTAAACATACAAACAATTGCTTATATCATAATAAATTATAAGCAGATAATTTTTAAATGTCTTATAAATATGTTTTAATAATATCCTTCATAAAATCGAGGTTTTAATAATGAATAATAATTTAAATAAAATCTATTTTTTGCAAAAAAGTGCCTGGATTTTTCTTTTCCTTTATAGTAAGAAGTCCTATATGGCTATCAAACCATAAAAATACAAAAGGAGTCTTAAAATATAAGCTCTATGGAGTCGAACTTCTGAGATTATTCAACCGGTCATCACTTCAAGTTTTCATATCAGTAAATCATTAATGAAACGATCTGGTTCTTTCCAGGAGTCACATAAGTTGTTGAATTTGTATTGGACAATAAAATAAAAATTGAGAGTAAAAATCCAACTATTTTCTTCAAAACTCAATCTGATATCAATATATTTGATATTAATGTTAGCATTAAATTGGGGAAATGTATATTTATCTAGCATTATAAAAATCTAGTTTAGTTGATCTACTAGATTTATTAGAAAGAGAGAATCAATGTATATGATAAAAAAGCAAAATATAATAAAATAGTGTTAGACTAATAAAATACTGATGAAAAATATTATGTGAATTGCAAAACGAATCTTGCAACTAATCAAAATATCAAATTTCTTTGATAATTTTTTAAAAGTTAATTTTTATTATATAGGTTTTCTTAAATTTGATAGAAAAAAGTTTAAAATTAATTATAATAAACAACTGATATAATATAATAAATCGTTATTATATTTTTGTAATAAAATTATTAATTTTTTTTTCAAAATATTATCTATTTTTCCAACGAAAATATTAATTAATCACAAAATTAAATTATAAAATATAAAAATATAGTATTTTATTTCAGTATATTTTGGATTTTTTCGTGTGCATTTGTTTCCATTGATTGATTTTAGGCAGTAGATTCTTTAAATCAATCAAGATTTATTCTTTAACATCACATTTGTGTTTGGTTGTAAAATTTATTTTATAAAATTATTATCTTTTATAAATAATTCAACATTTTTTTTATATATTTTGACATATAAAAAGTATATTTTAATATACTTTTTGATAAATCGAATTTAGGTGTCAATGACAATTTATTATTCCAAAAATCTTTTAATTCAAAAAAAAAAAAAAAAATGAAAAGTTACAAATTGAATAATCTGACTAATAATATACCTAGCATTGCACACATCAAACATATATTCAACTCCTTGACAGTAATATGGTAGAGACTAAAAACAATTGTTTTTTATAAATATGAAATAAAAATTTTCTTGTTTATTTGTAAATCTGACGCTCTAACGATGCATATTTAAAATATTTTGTTTACTATTTTAAAAGATAAATTCTTTATATCACAACGATATATTAAATTCTACTGTACTTTTATTTACATAATACATTTTTGAAAAAGAAAGTTGTTTATTTGTTCTTTCATAATATCAAATAATTGATTTTAAATGTGATATATAATTCATAAAAGTCGCTTTAAATTAACAGTAAAAATATTAACTATTGTTATAAAATCAAAAATTATATGAATTTTATACTAAAAAATGCGTAAAAACAACTAATGATAGAATCATATTAATGCCATTATTTTCAAACATAATTAAAAAAATTTTTATCGAAAAATATTATTATGTAGATGTAGGCAAAATCGTAATTACTTAGTAGTTATTTATTTAGCTTTTTCTATACACGATTTTCATATTTTTTTGAAAGTTTTAGATCTTTTCTAGTTTCCAATAAAATTCTAAAGATATCTTCGTTACAAAATTTAAAAAGTAATAGAAAATTTCTTTTGACAAATAAGCGTATAAAATATGCAAATTGTCTTATCAAATTCATTTGAAAGGAAATGCCATATTAAAATTTACCAACATCATATCATTATAAAATGTAGAAAAGAGAAAAATATGATATATGCAAATTTTTATTATTCATTTTTTTATTTTATAGGGACATATCCA
Source organism: Olivierus martensii (assembly GCA_000484575.1). Classification (NCBI taxonomy): domain Eukaryota; kingdom Metazoa; phylum Arthropoda; class Arachnida; order Scorpiones; family Buthidae; genus Olivierus; species Olivierus martensii. Next base: position 49,412 of record AYEL01068114.1, read on the forward strand.
AAAAGTTTATAATTAACTCCTCTAAAAATCGAATTTAGGTGTCAATGACAATGCAAAATCTTTTAGTCCGAAAAAATCGATTCTAGTGAAAATTGCAATGATTGCTCATTAATATAATTTTTATATACGTTTAATTTATTATATATACTGTATATTTCAAAATTAATATTTTTTAAAGCATTTGTTAACATTTTTTAAAACGCGAATGGAAAACAAACTTTTTCGAATTTGCAGATAAATGGATTAAAGAGAATTATAAATCAACTGTAAAAGATTTTTATTTTTCTGAATATTTTTCTTATAAAATAGATCTGTATTCATTGCACATGATTGTTACTGAATGAGAAAAATTCTAAATTTTAGCAAGAATTTATCTAACAAGCCGACAAGAAGAGATTAAGTAATCAATTAATGTTGATCCTTATGAAAACTTCTATTATCTCTAAATTTGGTTCTAGAAGACTGCATTCTTTGAATTTATTTTCATTATATGAAAGATTTCATTACGTATGCACATGCAATGTTAATATCTTTATAGTATATAATTACTGCTTGATACATTATAGATCCATGGATAACGGATTAATAAACACAAAACCAATTATCTCCCTTTTAATTTTCGTTGCTGTCCAATTCTTAGTTGCTATTATTAAACTAAGCTCTTTACTAAATTAATTTTTATTCTTAGTGAATATTATAGAAACTTGAGAAATAATTAACATATGCTTTAAATATTCAATATTCAGCTATAAAAAATCTTTCATTAAACAATCTATTGTCATGGAATTGGTGATTTTGTTCGTTAAAGTATTCTTTATATTTTTTATATATAATTAGTTAAGTAACTAAAATGTTTATTCCTGTAAATAACTTTATAATTGATTCGATTCTATTCTTGATAAAACTTATTTTCTTTGCTGATTTCCCTGAAAATACTTATTGCGTTCCGAGTTTACAAGAATATCACAAAAAAATCTCATGGTTTACCTTCTATAGAAGGTAAACCATGAGACATGCCTGACATTTTAAAACTAATTTTTTTATAAAATATAGTCTTATATATTTACTTAATCCGGCTATATATCCTTCAGTAGAAAATCAGTATCTTCAAGAATCAGATATTTCAGACCATTCAAATTTTAGATTATCGTTCGTAATTAACAAAAAATATTTTTAATTTTTAGGTTTTTTTTAAGTGATCATATTATAAGAGAGGTGACCTGTATCAAATGATATCTTTCAAATTACTTGTCCTATGCAAATGGTATTCACTTGAAAAAATATTTTGTAAAAAAATAACCATAATCTTAATGATCATATATAAAAGCTTTACGTTTATTTTAAATAAAAGAAATATTTTTAGGGATTAAATAAATAATAGAAGATAAGGATTTGTTTTATTTAAAATAAAAGAAAATAAGGATGGATTGTAATAAGGCTCTACATTTTTTAATAGTATAGTAGTTTCAATTTAAATTTTGTTAAATTTTATTTTAAAATACAGTCTTATTATTTAAGAAAATTATATAGTATAAAATTTTATTTTAATTTCAAAAATTATATGATGTCTAATTTATCTTTAACTTTTCATATTATCTTATTTTTTAATTTCATTCCAATTATATGACTAATGTCTCGAGATATATTTTTTCCTTACATTGATATTTTTTTAATTTTTCTTCCTATTAATTACTGTAAATGGGCAATTCCTGATGATATTAAGTCAATTATTTTAGATAATTATTTATATAATCTAGTAAGAAATTCAATTATCATGACCTTTTAGAAAATGAATTGTATGTTTAACTTAAACAAAAATGCATTAGATTCTTTTCTTTTCATTTCATAAAGAATTTCAATCATTTTGATGTGAAATTGGTTATATTTAATTATTTTTAATGATTTCATATCATCTAATATCGATATACTATTTGAAAAAATTATTTATATAGTTTAAAAAATTAATACTGAATTGACGACGATGATGAAACAAATTTTTGAAGAACACATTTACACTCATAATAGTCGGAAAACAGCGATGCCTAAAACACCAAAACCGAAGGATTCAAAAAAATTAAAGGGTTATTTTCATCCTCTATTGATAACTGTACCTCTTAATTTTTTCGAATCCTTTGATTTTGGTGTTTTAGGCATCACTGTTTTCCGACTACTACGAGCGTAATTATGTTCTTCAAAAATTTGTTTCATCATCGTCCTCAATTCAGTATTAATTAATAATTCAATTAATCCCCTTATTTACTTGTTATATTTGTTAACACATGAGATTAACGACAAACTGAGAATAAATATCACAATAATAAATATTTACTAGGTGGCGCTTTGGTAATTGCTGCCGTTTGCTGATAATTACGATAATTATTAGAAAGTAATTTTATTTTACATAAATATATATATAGGCTATTGTATAACAAAAAGAAATGCCTTTTATTTTTAATATAACTATGAAAAGCAATAATATGTGAATAAAATAAAGGCGATGCAAATATGAAAATAATGAAACTCAAGTTAGGCAGTTGGCAACTTATCTTGTTACT